>PVIU01014823.1:0-50474 GCA_004026605.1 Ondatra zibethicus
GGAGCTGACAGTGGTTACTTCAGGGGAGGTAAAGGGCTAAGAGGGGCTTGGGTTTCTTGCACTGCTGATGGGGGTGAGTGGGCTGGGTGGGGGATGGGGTGGGCTGGGTGGAGGGGGTGGGGGCTGGGTGGGTGGGAGTAAGGGAGGGTGAGATTCAGGGGTAGGCAGGAGTGGGGGGGGGCTCTCGGAACTCCCTGAAGTTTTCTGACAGTCCTCACACAGCCTGCAGGCTCCAGCCTTGAGAACACACTGGTGATAGCTGGAAACTCAGCAGTAGTTGCAAAAAAGAAACAAACATCCCCAGGCCGAATGAGTTACCCAGGCTGGACCAAGCGAGGCTAACACAGCAACAACAGACAAACCGTTTCTCATGTCACTACCTCCTCTGAGACAGACCTGCAGACCCAGCATGAACCTTTAGCAACTTTCAAGGGTTTAGGATTTTCCCCCTCCTCCGCCTGGTTTGACTGCTCTTTTCTTATTGGTCTTATTTTTCACTATATTTGCATATCTGCATTCAGCCAATCAGGGCCCAGAAGGCACCTTATAAATTTGGGCAACATGAATAGAAGGAAACCTGCCTTTAATCCTTTGGAAATGAGGTTCCCCAGTGCAGATGGAAGTCCTGAGTTCTGGAAGCTTCTGCCCCATGCGGACTCCTCACCTAAGCCTCCAGGACTTCACTTGGCATTGCAGGCGGAGGGGGACTCACCTCAGCCTCACTCTCCAAGCTCCAGTCTCCAGAAGCAGGTGGGAATTCGTTCCCAAGGCCGCTTCCGGCTCCCAAGACTCCTACTCCCGCCAGTGACCTGCAGACTTGACCTACAAAGGGATGCTCTTGACTGGCACCTCAAAGCCCTCAGGAGCTTTGGGGATGTCACACTCCTCGGGTTGTAATGGCTGTGGGCTAGTGTTTCCCTGGTACTGATGATCCTATATGGCTATCTGCTTTGAATTATTTAATCCCATTTAAAGTTTTAATCCCAGATAATAAGACTCACATTCATACTCTTCACTGTGTGTCCTTCCGTTTTAGAATTCTTTCATGGAGGACTCTCAGGCGTAGTTCCCAGTCACTTGAGCGGCTGAGGCAGGGGAATTAGCTGAACTCAGGAGTTTGCGTGTCTAGCCTGAGCAACCCGAGACCTTTTGTCAAACAAACAGAAGCCATGCCTTGTCAACCTCAAAAGGCTCCTCACAGAAGGGGCTGGACCCAAGTCCCAGGGGAGTCCTGCAATGAAAGGGGAGTCCACCGTCAAGGTCACGTTCAAGGTGTTGGAAGGACACCCAGAGATGCACGCTACTCCCATCACCTCCTGCTTTATTCAAAATAAAGATGGTTCCTCTATTTTCCAGACTCCCTACAGTGCATTTCCCTAAAAAAGCTTCTTCGGAGTTGGGGTGGGCAGTGTGAGGCCCTGACTTCAGTATCCAGAACTCACGTGAGAACCTGGGTGAGGTCATGCGCATGTGGAATCCCTGTTAGGGGAGGAGACAGGATAACTCCTGAGGTTCACTGGCCAGTCTAGCCTACTCTGAAGGCCAGTGGGGGACCTGCCTCAAAACAAAACAGCCCAAGATGGATGGCCTTTGAGATTGTCCTCCGCTCCCCCCATACACACACACACACACACACACACACACACGTTCTTGGCTGCCGGGCGGTGGTGGTGCACGTCTTTAATCACAGCACTCGGGAGTCAGAGACTGGGGGATCTCTGAGTTCGAGGCCAGCCTGGTCTACAGAGTGAGTTCCAGAACAAACAGGGCTATTACACAGATAAACCCTGTCTCAAAACAAAAACAACAACAACAAAAAAACCCCACAAAAGATATGAATGGCCAACTCCATTCATATTCTCAATCTCTCTCTCTCTTCCTTAACCCTTTCTCTCTCTCCCTGACCCTCCCCTCTCTCCCCATTTCAGTATCTCTGTCCCTCTCTCTCATCTCCGTTTCTCTGCCTCCCCATCTGTCTCTCTGTCTTGCTCTCTGATTTTCATTTATGTTTGCCTGTCTCTGACTCCCACACGCCACCAAGATCAGCTAACACAGTGGGTGTCCTCTACGCAGGGGCATGCTGGGTTTTGTTCCACTTATGCCAGCCCACTCAGTCCTCCTCCACAGTGGAGACCCTGGACCTGTCCAATAGGCCTGCACCAAGCACCACCCATGAAGCCCCAATGACATGGAGAAGAAGAGCACCCCATCTCTGAGGAACCCTGAAAAGGATTCTCAGCCCTGGAGCTTCGCGCCCTCCTGCTGCCAGACCACAGCCACCCAGAGACCCATCCTCGCTTGCCTCTTGGTTGATCTCTAACTCTGATGGCTCAACACTCTGACCATCACATCGCAGGGTATCACCTTGGGACCCTGAGTCCTAGGGTATTGCCAAGGCAGAGAGAGCTTGGCTGGGAGTCCCATTCCCATACCTGCTTTCCCTGCCCTCCCCGAGCTAGCCTCTGGTGCTATAAAAGTCTTCTTCCTTCTCCCTCAGCGCAAAACCTGCGTGAGCGTGAGCCCCTGAGAATGTGGCACCCTAGAGCGGAGACTGTTTTCTGCAGAATTACACCCCTCCCCAACCCAAAGGAAATCGGAAACCATCCGCAAAATTGCAATGTCCCCGGATGGTGGATGGCATGGTTGGATGTGGTGGTGGACAGGGAGCTCTGGCTCCAGGGGTGAAATAAGTAGATTGGATTGAGGAGGAGAGAAGAGGAAGGGAAGGGCCTCCCAGGCTACTGTGCTCTCTGTAATGGAGCTTAAACTAAACAGGCATTTCACGGGGCTGAGCAGCGGGCCCAGAGGCTCAGCTGCCTGGCCCTGTCCTGGTCCCTCCTACCCCCCACCTCTGGAGGTGTCAAAGTGAAGACTTTGCCATCATCACCCAAAAAGAACGTACGTGAAAATGTGACCATTTGTCTCCTAGATGGAGTACAGACACGCAGCCCGGCAAACACCGTAATGACTAATTTCAAACATGTATTACAATTCTTGGGAGACTTGAAAGCTGTCCTGGCTCTGGATTTTAATAAATGTAGTCTCGAAGCAGCCGCTTATCAAAGTGACACAAATTGTGTGGTAAATAGATTATGGCACAGCTGAAATACTGGAAAACGAGATCGGAAATGCCCCTTCTCTGCCATTTAAAACTCCAGAGACCCTTTGGCCGGTGCTGCCGCAGGCCCTGGCCTCTGAACATGAAACCGGAGAATACCACAGCCCAAGGACGTGGCATAGGCGGCTCACACCCACCCTGTGGGGAGAGCAGAAATGGAAGAGGGCACAGGCAGCAGAGAGCTGAAGGAAGGGGGCTGGAAGGAGGTGCGGGGCGGGGGTGGGGGTGGAGGGGCACTCATCCCTTCCTAACCCCGTAAGCTTGACTTCTCTTAAGAACTCCAGGAGTGTTCTGAGTCCACTCCTAGTGCCTCTGCATCCCGAGGGTCCTGCGCTGTCTGATTTCTCCCTCCTCTTCAGGCTGGGCAGTGAGCCAGAGATGGAGCAGTCCTGGGTGGGTGAAGCTGGTGCTCTGAGTCCTTCAGAGCCCTTGGACATCACATGGTGACTCCAGCCCACAGAGAACTCATCACCATGCTGGGCCTGCCCAGAGACCTAGCATTAAATAGGGGGTCCTGGGTCTGCCATCTACTGCCTGACCAGGGTGACAGAGCACTGTGGGTGCTCCCTGGCAGGGTGGCCTCGATGCTTGGACCAGGTCGTGCTCTGAACAGATTCCTAGGTCCACACACCTAGGCTGCTCCACGTCCCCTGAGGACAGAGTGACCATGAAAAGCCTGGTACACCCCAAAACTGTAAGAAAGTTACAGAGAGGCTTCCCTGTTTGCCTTCAACACCCAAACCAGGGTTCCCTGAGACTCCCAGCACCCACAGAACATGCCCACTCCAGATGGCTCCCTCCCAAGTGTGTGATTTAGTTGGAATCAGGCCAGTGGGTTGTCATTCTCCCACCCCAATGGACAGGAGAACGGATTAGCTTTGAAGAGACACAGGAGTCCATTCTTTGTCACCTGGGTGCCACAGTGCGGCTGTTCTGGGGACCCAGGATGCCTCTCCAGAACCTGCCTGTCAAGAATTCCAAAGACCAGGCAGCACCATAGATCCTTGTTGATAACTAAATGCTGGACTAACTAGACAGATTGCTTTAGTGCCAAGTAATAGTCACAGATTGAGCCCGGGTCTCTAGATGAGTTCTGTGCCCTTCCAGAAGCCTTGACTCTCTCTGTCTCTCTCTCTCTCTGTCTCTGTCTCTCTCTCTGTGTATGTGTGTGGTGTGTGTGTGTGTATGTGGTGTGTGTGTATGTGTGTGTGTGTGTATGTCACAGAGCACATGTGAAGGTCAGAGGATAACCAGCAGGAATAGGTTCTCTTTTTCTACCATGTAAGTCTCAGGGATTGAACTCAGGGACTCAGAGTTAGCAGCAAGCCCCTTTACCTGATGAGCTGTCTCACAGCCCCGGAAGACTCAGTCTTGTAGACCAGGCTGGCCTCGAACTCACAGAGATCTGCCTGCCTCTGCCTCCCGAGTGCTGGTATTAAGGCATGCGCCACCACCGCCGCACCAGCTGAAGCCTCAGTCTTAAGGCAGCTTTCCTCCTTCCCTGCCCAGGCCGGTGTTGCCCCGCAGCCAGCTCTCCCGAGAAGTACTCCTGACATTGCGGAGCTAAACACACTGAGCCTTCGGGAACCGCAGCCCTCCTGGGTCTCAGAGGGGAAGAAATGACGTCACCCCAGTCTCCTCTCCCTCCTCTGCTCTCAGGATGCCTGCCACAGGAGACACCTGTGACACAGGACACCTGCCTGTTCTGGCAGAGAACAAGAGAAGTCTGGCTTGGCTGAGAACGCTAAGGCTGTAACGGCTCTGAGGACTCCTTCCTGTTTCGTTTTTTAAAATAGACACCAAATTAAGCAATTAAACTGTTTACTATTTAAGCCCAAGTTAATAGATGCTAAATTTTATTATTTATCAAATGTTAATTATTCATTAGGTATTTTCAAATGAGACAGCAGACATCTACAAATTAAATTTAAACAATTCCACCTATTGTTCTGTGAGATTTGCAGCTGAGGTGGGAGGAAAGGCTTTCAGAAAGGGCTCCTCCAGTCGGGAGAGCACAGGGCTTTGGGAGGAAAGTCTGAGGAGGCTGAAGGGCAGGACCTTGAACACGGCTCGGCTCCTAGGCTCCTACCGTGCTGACCTGGACCTGAAGCCTGCCCCTGCTGGCCGCTGGAGATGCATTCTGCTGTTTGGGTACACAGCAGGCTTACTCTCCGAGGCAGACAGGCTAGGCAGGCAAGCGTAGAGGCAGGATGTGATCCGTCAGAGAGAAGTGTGTGAGGAATGAGACTGCCGAGAAGAGCCGACGGGGTCCTGCAGAGAATCCCTGGAGGATCTGGACAAGGTGCGGGGTGTGGGGAAGGGGCTGAGGGGGGAGGAATGGGCTGGACACCCAAGGAGGGGACAGGGGAATCTAGACTTACAGAGACTTAGGCTGGTTGAGCCTAGTTATATGACTCTTCTCTTTGCAATGTCTATATAAAAACCAAGGGGCACAGCTCAATGATAGAGGGCTTGTGTGACTTGCTCGGGGCCCTGGGCCTGTTGCTCAGCACCATAAGATCCAGTTCCGGACTGCCACTATCTTGCTCCTAAAGCAGCTTTCCTCCCGGAGATGAGATTCCCAGAAGGCTCTGGCCCGTGTGTCCCCTTTGGTTCACTCGCTCCACCAGCCTAGTGTCAAGCCATGTTATCCTGCCTCCTTAGGGTCCTCCAAAATCCTGTCCACACCCTTGGGATGTCACCCCCCCTTACTCAGACCCCATCCCTCTTCCTCACTGACTTCCACAGTGTGCCCACTCAGCCACCAGCAATAAAACATGCCTGGAGAACCAGAGAGCTGGTTCAGCTGTTCAGAATGTGTGCTGCTCTTTGGGAGAACCAGAATTTGGTTCTGAGAACCCATGTCAGGCAACTTACAACCACCCATCACTGTGACTTCAGGGGGATTCGACATCTCTGGCCTCCTCAGGCATGTACACACAAGTACACACACACACACACCACAGAGAGAGAGAGAGAGAGAGAGAGAGAGAGAAATTATAAAAATAAATCTCTTTGAAAAATAAAAAAGTGTCCTGCCAGTGAGTGGATCTCTGAGTTCAAGGCCAGCCTGATTTACAGAGCAAGTTCCAAAACTGCCAGCGCGACACAGAGAAACCCTGTCTCCAAAACAAAAACAAAAACCTACAAATAAACAAACAAACAAATAAATGGTGTCTGTGGGCAGCCCAGCCTCAGCAAGCTTTCCGGCTCATCTCCTGGCTGTGCCGTGTTGGACTCTAGACTCCCTTAAGCAGTAATGACCCCGACTGTGTCTCATGCCCACACCCTGAGCCCTACCTGAGCTACACAAGGGTACTATTTGCTGCAATAACAAAAGTCCACAGGCCGAGCGATTCATGCAGAGCAGAAGTCTACTTGGCGTGGGGTTCTGGAGTCTGGAAGTCCAAGGGTGTGCTGCCAGCACCTGGATGGGACTACTCCGCATGGCAGAAGGGAAAGCCTGAGGCAGGAGGATTCAACAGCTTCCTGCACCTGCACCAGCTCGCAGATTCCACCAAGGATGACCCTAATCCATTCACGGAGGAGGAGCCCTCCAGAGCCTCTCACATTCCACCCGCCCCTGGATGAAGCCACAGAAGCCGTTAAACTCCAGCATCATAGTCCACATTCACAAGCTCAAAAACAGGTCCACGGTCTCTACCCGCAACTCCTCCAAGCAATTCTCATGAGCATGTACAGTCTGGGGCCCAGAACACTCCCTACTGCTCCTCACTCAACCAAGCAGATAATCCTCACGACGGCATCAGAAGGCAACTTATACAACACACAGTGATTTGCAGTGACCTCTGACCCCTCGCTCATTCCCAGCGCCTCTCCTCACTGCTCATCACCTGCAAGGGCACCCCGGGGCACCCCGAGCAGTCTTGAGAAGTTGCTGGCATAGTGCTGGAGGAGTCCTACGTGGGCTCGTCTCCATGGCAACCAGTTCGACTGAGCAGCGGTGGGCAGCCAGAACTGTCTGGGTCTATCACAAGGCACCGTGGGGGTGAGCTGCTGGCTGGCGATGGTTGCTGAGGAGGGCTGCCCTGCAAGGCTAGCCTTGCAGGCTGCTGCCCTGTAGACCTGGCCCCAGCCCCTGGACAGAATGCGAACTTCAAGAGCAGGAGCAACAAGCTTCAACAAAGGGAAACTCTGATTTGAAGAAGGCCCAAGCCACTCTCAAGGAAAAGGAATCCTGCAGCAGCTCCGGAAACAGCTTCCATCTTACAGGAGAGGATAGGTGCTTTTAGGTGGAGACAGACACCTCCACACACACAGGAGGCAAGGGCTCAGCCTGGCATTTCCTGAGGCGCTGGACAGCGCTCCTCTCCTGCAGCTGAGCTGTGGGCTGCCCTACCTTATGTGAACACAGGCTAGACCTGTCTGTCTCTTGTCATATGTGGCTGGCACTCTGTGTGGTTGAGCAGGTGTCTGCCATTACCAGTAAATGCCTCCTGCCCCCTTCAACAGCTCCTGTTATCCTTCTCTCTTGAACTCAATTCTTGTGCATGACTCTGTGTGTGTGTGTGTGTGCGTGCATGACACATGCACATGTCAAAGGAAAACCATGGTATTGTGCCTCAGGCACCATGCACCTTGCCTTTTATTTATTTTTAATGGGGGAGGGCTTCTCTCAGAGACCAACAGAGGGCATCTGACCCTCCCCTCCCCCCCCCCGAACTGGACTTACAGCCAGTTTTGAGGTATGGGTGCTGGGAACCAAACTCAGGTCCTCTGCAAGAGCAGCAAGCGCTCCTACCATTGTGAGCCATCTCTCCAGCCCCACTGTCTTAGTTAGGGTTTCTATTGCTGTGAAGAGACGTCATGACCACGGCAACTCTTACAAAGAAAACATTTAACTGAGGTGGCAGCTTACATTTCCAGAGGTTCAGTCCATTATCTTCACGGCGGGGAGCATGGTAGTGTGCAGGCTGACATCTTTATCAGAAGGCAACAGGTGTGCACTGTCTGTCACTGGGTGACGCTGAAGTAAAAGAGACCTCAAAGGCCACCCTCACACACTTCCTCCAACGAGGCCATACCAACTCCAACAAAGCCACACCTCCTAATAGTGCCACTCCCTATGAGCTTGTGGGGCCAATTACATTCAAGTTGCTACATCCACCTTATTTTTTGAGACAAGTCTCTCACTGGCCTGGAGGGTCACTGGCTAGGCTAGGCTGACCTCCTGCCAGCCACCTGCCTGTATTTGTCTCCCCAGTACTCCCCAGACTACAAGCAAAGGACACAGCACCCAGATTTTAGGGTTCAAACTTAGGCCCCTTGTTTGCCTGACTGAGCTATCTCCCCAGCTCCTTGGCCCCAATTTTTGTTGGTGTTCCAAGAAGGATTATTGATGGTTGAGACTTGCAGGAAGCACACACTTGCTCTGGTTTATCACATCGACATGCAGCCTTGTTGTGGAATATTCCTTACATCGTGTGAATACATGTCACAGAAAACACGCCTACACAGCCTACCTGTGTTTGTGGAGGGGCTTGCTGAAGGGTGCCCAGGGCCTTGTGCACACCTAGCAAGCACTTTACCATGAAGTCAGAGCTCAGAACCCCCATATTTTATTCAGGATCTTTTCACATGCATTTCCTTCTCCAGGTAAGGGAGATTTTTGTTAGAAAGGACTGTATTGTATTGGTACCTACTGCATGATGAGACTTAATAACCATTTGAGGGTGAGGTAACAGCCCAGCATCTAGTAACAGAAACAAAATCATTTTCCCGTCATCTCCACGGGAGGGAAAGACCTAGAGATTGAGAGCAACGATGGTGAAGAGCTAGTTTGAGGCACCCGGCTCTGTGCTGGCACCCTGGTTGAGAACACCTTGATTCCAGAAGTCAGTGCAGTCCCCACACCAGGCTTGCTCTGGGTCCAGCCTTCCTAAGTCTGCTGGGAATGTCTACTGTCTCCCTTGAGGTGGGCCAGGCCTCCGCCAAGTAACCTCTGCTCTCAAGGAGGAAGGTTCCCCAACCACAGCTTCTTTGGCTCCGATGGGGTGACCCTTCTCTGCCTGCAGAACTTTCTAGACCTCAACTTTCGCCTTTACCAGGACAATGCCTCTCATGTTTGCCCAGGCCCTGAGTCACTGCATTCATCCCGACCGGGTGTTGCTGAGTAGCGCAGGGGTCGACACACCCAGATCAAGAATGTCCCACACAGTGCGTGGAATGGAACCCATGCAGAGGATCTGGAAAAGAGCCTTTGCTGTCTAGTTAAATTGAGCATCTCGGGAAGAAGCCATCCTGGATTCTACAGGTGGATGAATCTAATGACAAAGGTCCTGCATGTGTATGTACAAGTGTGTACATGTGCATGTGGAGGTCAAAGGTTCATATCAGATGTCTGTCTGCCTCACACACTTAACTTGATATATATATATATATATATATATATATTTAGAAATAATATATACATTTATTTCTAATTATGTATATGTGTCTGTGTGGGGTGTGCACATGAGTACAGATACTCACAGAAGCCAGAGGAGGGTATCCAATCTCCTGGAGCTGGAGTTACAGGAGGTTGTGAGCAACTTAACATGGATGCTGAGAATCAAACACCAGTCCTCAGAAAGAGCAACAAGCACTCTTAACTGCCGGGCTGTTGCAAGAGCCCAGTTGTTTGTTCCCGGCTGCTCAGCCCCAAAATAACTACACAGAAACTATATCATTTGCAATATTGTTTGGCCAATAGCTTAAGAGTATTGCTAGCTGGCACTTACATCTAGAATTAACCCATTTCTATTATTTTATATTTTACCATGAGGCTTGTGGCTTATCAGCAAGGTTCTGACATCTATGTCCGGCGGGGCTACATGGCTTCTCACTGACTCCACCTTCTTTCTCCCAGCATTCAGTTTAGTTTTCCCCGCCTTCCCTATTCTGCCCTGCACAGGACTAAGACAGTTTCGTTATTAACCATGGCTATTCACAGCATACAGAGGGAAATCCCACATCACCAGGCCATCTCTCCAACCCCATACATACATTTTTTTTAAAGACTTAAAGAACATTAAATAGGGATTCTGAGACAAGCTTCAGTGACTGTAAAAGAGTGGCAGGTCATGTTTTGATGGCTTTCGTTGTCAACTTGACATAATCTAAAACCACCCGGGGCCTCTCAGTGAGGAACTGTGTAGATCTGGCTGGTCCGCGGGCACAATTTTGGGGGGGATTAGTCTGATAACACCACCACAGTCAGACCTGCTTGCTGTGGGTGGCGCTGTTCCCTAGGCAGGGAATCCTGAACGACACAAGAGTGAGGAAAGCCAGCTTGTGCACAAGCGCGCACAAATTCACGGCTCTCTGCCCTTGACTCTGGGTGTAATGGGACCTCTTTCACCTGCTGCTGTGACGTCCCTGTAAGGACGGACCGTGGCCTGTGATGGTGAGGAAAAATAAATCTCCCCTAAGTTGCTTTCGTTGGGGTGTTTCATCACACAGCAGAAATTAAGCAGACACACGGAATGTGTTCTCCAGGCAGAAGAGAATCAAATGGGAAATGAATGACAGAAGACAACAAGGCGGTCTCCAAATGCTTAGAAACAAAACACTTCCAAATAAGCCGTGGACTCACGATGGTGCCTCCAGGGAGACCACAGGCATTGAGCTGAATTAGAACTGAAATATGGCTTAGCTACAAAAGGCGTGGGCACAGCAACACAGCAAAAGAGAGAGCTGTGCAGCCTTAAGATACACACATTGAGCCGGGCGAGGGGGTGCACACCTTTAATCCCAGCACTCGGGAGGCAGAGGCAGGTGGGTCTCTGAGTCCAAGGCCAGCCTGGTCTAAAGAGCAAGTTCCAGGACAGCCAGGGCTACACAGAGAAACCCTGTATCAAAAAAAGAAAAAGAAAAAAAAGAAGGAAGGAAGGAAAGGAAAGAGAAAAGAAAAAGAAATATATGTATTGAGAAAGGCTTTGGACTGGAGGGATGGCTCAGTCACTAAAACACAAGTCCCCAGAATCCATGGGAAAGCTCAGTAAGCTTGGGCACCCAACTATAATCCTAGCTCGGGACATCAGAGACCCAGAGGAGAGCTGATTAGAGAGACCAGCTAGTAAAATCAGAGCTCTCTAGGATCAGGGAAAGACCCTGACTTGCTAAAGGAAATGAAGCGTGATCAAAAAAGACATCTGACGTCAGTCGATCCGAGGCCTTTTCAAGCACATGCAAACACGTGTGCCTACATACACATGCACCTGCCCATATGGGAGCATCCATACACATATGCATGCTCACACACATGGCTCCAATCAATAATACAAGCCCCAGAACATAAAGTTCTAGGGAAATGCAAAACCAAGCCGAAGTGGGACACACGCTCACACCCTCTGCAATGGCCGTAACTGTCTACACACAGAGAAGATGACAGGTGTGGAGGCCCTGGGACACTTGTGCTGCAGGGGGATGCACACTGATGCAGCCACTGTGGAAGACAGCAAAATGGCTGCTCAGAACAAGGCACTGTATCATCACCATATGCTATTGTAGTAAGAGGGGCTCGGGCTGCGTTCCCAGTGCCTGGTTCCCAGCACAGGGCCCCTTGTGCTACCCGGCTCCCGGTGCGTACCCAAAATAATTACACAGAAACTGTATTCATATAAATACTGCCTGGCCCATTATCTCCAGCCCCTTATTGGCTAACTCTCACATATTATTTTAGCCCATCTCCATTAATGTGTATCGCCACTTGAGTTGTGGCTTACCGGCATGAGTCTAACCATTGTCCATCTTGTGCTGGAGAAGCATGGCGTCTGCCTCTGCCACACTGCCTTCTCTCTCACAGCATTCCGTTCTGTCTACTCCACCCACCTAAGGGCTGCCCTATCAAAAGGCCAAGGCAGTTTTCTTTATTCATTAATGGTAATCACAGCACACAGAGGGGACTCCCAAATCATCCCTGAGGACCCTCCTACACCATTCACCATGAGGATGTGGCTTACCGGCAAAGATTCAGCATCTCTGACCTGGCAGGCTTCATGGTGGGCAGCTCTCTCTGGCTCTGTCTCCTTCCCAGCAGTCTGTTCTCTTTATCCTGTCTATCTAAGTCGTGCCCTATCAGAAGGCCAAGGCAGTTTCTTTATTAACCAATAAAAGCAACCCAAATACAGAAGGACCCTCCTACACCATGCTATGGAACTGGGGAGATGGCCTAGCCGTCAAGGGTACTTGCTGCCAATGTATGAGGGCCAGAGTTCAGACGCAAGCAACCCTATGCGGCAGCTCACAGATGCCCGTAACTCTAGCTAGCTTCAAGGGATGGGGTGCCTTCCCTGGGCCTCTGTGTATGTGTTATACACTCACAGAAACTCATGTTCCCATATAAATGAAGTTAAATCAAACCGAACAATGATTTGAATATAATGACACAAGACACCAACTGTTGTTGAAATGAGTGGCCACGCAATGGTGGAGGTCACAGGCAATGGTGGAGGTCACAGGCGTTTCGAAGACCACCATCACAGGCTGGGAAGCCTGGCATGACCGCAGGATGCTAACTGTGAAGTCACCTGCAGTGGGCGGGCATCACAGACCGTGAAGCTAAGCAGGACACAGATGAGGAGGGGAGCCGGCTTGGCCTGGACTGAGACCAGACACTGGGCCGAGAGCTCAGAGGAAGTACCTGCAGCTGCCCAGGCTACCCAGACCAGTGGTGCAGCATTCAGCGTGGGGACGGGAGGACAAAAGCTTTACCAAGGAGGAACTGGACTCGGGTTGCATTCCAGGCAGAGGGTGAAGGTCTAGAGAGAGATGATGGAGAGTCACTTCATCCAAGCTAGGAGGGGAGCTGGCCCAGGGGACCTCATCACCATGATGAGGTGATGCTGTGGGAGAAAAACAAATGGCCACTGGAAACTCAAAGTGACTGCAGAGGCCCCGGGGAAGGGGAGTAAATCCCAGTGGCTGGAGAATAAATCTTACCTGCCCCTGACCTCACTGAGAGAGCAGAGACAAACACAGGCCTTGATGGACGCCCACAGCTCTGTTGTCACGCAGTGGAGGCCCTCACCTGAGAGTTAGAGGGTCTCAGAGCAAGGGGAGGGGGCAGGGTGGAGGCAGGAGGAGCCACATGTGACCCTAGGAAGCAGCCATAGGACTCAGAGTGGGGGAGAAGCAGGCAGAAACAACTAGGGGACATGCGGGTACTGAGGAGAGGTGGCACCTGAGCCCCAAAACAGGAGTTGAAGAGAAGCTTGGGCTCAGGTGTGCCCAGGAGATTATGGGTGGGGCGGAGCCTGGCAGGCGATTATGAGGGGGCTACGGGTCAGCACTGAGGCATACGCCTCCCCATCACCAGCCCCAGTTATACCCATGGAATTACTTCAGAGAACATTTCCAGGCAGTGAGGATCTTATGAGGACAGTGAGGATCCTGCTGGGGTGGGTTCAGGAGACCTGTTTTCTTGCCTCTTTGACAAGATACTCAAAAGAGGCCAACGAAAGCGGGATGGAGTTCTTCTGGCTCAGAGTTGGAGAGGACAGAGTTCGTTGCGATCAGCAGGGATCAGCAGGCTTGGCGGCTGCGGAAGCTTCCCCACTACAGCTTCAAGCCGGAGTCGGGAAATCAACCGGGAGAGCACCACACACAGAGTGGAGCTAGAAACCTCATCTCTGTCACCCACCTGCCCCAGTGTCCGAGTGACCCACTTCAGATACGGCACCACCGGCCCGGACCCAGGCGTTCACATTTCTCATTCAAACTGTAATATTCCAGGTTCAGCACCCAGTTCTCCCCAACACACCCTCAGCTACCCACAAACCCCAGAAAGCCAGGGAGGGAAACGGAGTCTCAAGAGAGAGTGGGAAGCTGCAGGGCCTCAGCTGGCAGAGGCCTCGCCCACATGGACTCACTTGTTGCTTGTCCCTAGAGAGAACGCGACCACAGAAGGGGGCTGCACGGGGAGATGTGGGGGCTGGCCTCATTGGCAGTGCCAATTCCGCACAGCTGTGGCAGGCCCCTGACACGGCAACTGGAGAAGCCCCTGCTGACGAAGGAGCAAAGGCCACGTTAGCTCTCTGGTGTTAAAGAGGGAGAGAGGGTGGTTTTTACAATTACGTGCTTCTGAATGTGTCCCAGGGCTGGACCCGCACAAGACAGCTGTGTGCTCAGGAGCTACTCTGCCTCTCAGCGCCGGTTTCACTTCTGGGTTGATTCTGCCCAAGCCTAGCGGGATCGACAGCTCTGGGCTCCAAGCCCAGAGAACAGACAAGCCCAGGAAGACAGTCTGCCCCACTGTTCCCACTGAGGTCCAGCTTACAGGCGTGGATTCTCTCAGGGGCATGAACCCTGGGAGACTGAGAATCGCCGATATGCCGGAACAGGACACCTCAGGTGCGCACACGAAGGCCAGGCTTGAGGACGGCCGTCTGAATTCCACCCAGGAGCCCTCCACAACCCCAGGCGTGTGCTTCCGAAGCAGAGAGTGGGTGAGAACCAAGGGCGCCTGGAAAGCCACAGGCACAGTTTATCTGACTTAGAAGCGCGGTGCTGGGTTTTGTACATTCCCTTCCTAATTACATCCTTATCGGACTTGATATTCAAATTAGCCATGGTCCCCTGGGTCACCTCCACCACCAGGAAGGAGCAATTACTCTGAAATATGCGGAGTGAGTAGGGCTCAGACGTACCCACAGACGGTCCCTCTGTGCGTAATTAAACGCTGCCCCCTCCCTCAAGATAATTTCACAGAGACGAGACCAGAACTTTATGGCTTTGGACCCTTTTGGAATTCCTGGCACACAGGACTAGTCCAGCATCCCCTGCAGGAGAGTCACAAGGTTTTATGTGCACGAGAGCTCCAGCAGGGTCCCAGCTCCTGCAGTGTTTCAGGTAAGAGGTCTACAATCCCCAGGACCCTCAGGTGTGTATGTGGCACTTAAAATGAACACTCTCAAAAGTTGCAGATATGGACCAAATCCACGTAAGAGTGAGCCTGCCAAGCTGCGTGTGGCCCCAGGACTCAGTTATGGCTAGACAAAGGACAACCCATTGTGGGAAGCACCCCACTATGTCCTTTCGCCATTCATATGGAACTTGGTGAAAACGTATTCTTATTGCAGCCAGGCTGTGGGGAAAATCCTGTACCCCTAAAGCAGTCACCAAGGCACACAGACTCACCCAAGCATTTATAACACGTGCCCTGAAAATTGCCCTCCGATACCAACCCCATCACCTCCCTTCCAGACTTTGTCACCTTCCAATATTCTTGACTGTCAGCTTACCCTAAAGATTGTCAACTGCTGCCACACAAGCGAGGCAGAGGGATGGGCTCAGGAGAGGGAGCAAGACAGCACTGGCCCAAAGCAGACACCTGTGCACCCAAGGTCTGGGAGCAGCAAGGACCGAATCTCAGTAGTGCCGGGGTTGGAGTCATCTCCATCTACCAGATGGGAAAATGCAGGCTAGGACTGCTGGAGAGGAGGCTTAGGGTGCTTTTGACCATTTGTGAAGATGACTTCCTCTTCTTCCCTTGCTAATAACCCAGTGGGAAGGTGCTGGACCATCAGAATTGTGTCCATGGAGACGCCCAGGTCCCCAGCATCGCAGCAGGCATCCCTTTGGGTGCTGCAATTTCTGTTCTTTGGTTTCTATGAATGGCCACGTTCTGGGAAGTGGGAATCTCAGACTGAGTATAAGACCAACCAGAAGGTCCATTGTCCACTGCCTGGAAACCAGGAACAACCCAGAGGGGCCTGGAGCTCTGGTTCAGGTTTAAGAGAACACTATCTCGTAGACACTTCTCTTGGCCAGTAGGTTCTTCACTAGTCCACCCCAGCATGAGTCCAGAGCCGGTCCAGTAGGCTCTCAACCTCCCTGACTGACGCCCTAGGGCAGGAAGCAACTAGAGCAGCCTTTTGAATTTCAGATGCTCCCACAAAATGACCTCCTGAGGAATTAGGGCTGTGACTCAAAACACACATGGATTCAATTTCCTTAAAGCTGAAATGGTTTCAGAACCAAAGGAGTAAAGTGATCCGGAGAAAATACCTAGCACCCTGTAACCCCAGAGCCTGCACCAGACAGGGTACAGCTAGTCAGTGGCTCAGACTCAGAAAGTCTCCCTTTAAGGGAAGGATGGGGATTACCCTCCACGCTCACGTGACTGTTTGGGGCCAAAGAGAGGCAGAGGCCTTTAAAGAAGCAAGAAAGCATGGGAGTGGGGGGCAGAGCCTCTTTCTTTTAAAACATTCCCAGTCCCTTGACTTTCCTAGAGGCGGAACTGGTTCTAAGGCCTGTGTGTTCTCCCTTTGCAAGGTTCTTCAGGATTCACTGGGGGGGGGGGGGGGAGACGCAGGACTTTAGGGCAATCCCATTGAGGATGTTGAATGACCTTCCAAAGAAAGCGATTGAAAGACAGGGCAGTGTTCATGTATAATTCGGATTCAGACAGAAAAGCAGCTCAGAGTGATTTGGAGCCATCCCTTTGCTAGCTGTGGTAGTTTGAATGAAAATGGCCCCACATGGGGACTGGAGAGATGGCTCAGTGGTTAAGAGCATATGCTTGATACCTTTGGAAAATTCCATTTCATGAAGAAATGAAATGGATTCCTGTTTCGTGTGAATATCACATTAGTCGACCATGTCACTACTGACGTCAAGATTTGGCCTTGACTGAGATGGTGTACATATTGGATGGAGAACAATTTGGTGGTGAGACATTATCCATACTTCCTCACGCATTTGACTAGCCTTCCCAAGGGCCTGGCTACAGTATAGACACTACAGAAGTTTAAGCACTATGTGACCTGGGCTGTCCTTAACAAGCCTTTGTACTTGTACACTTGTAGTATGTGGATGTTAGCGTCTGTGCTCTGTAGTATGCAGAAGCCAGGCTGGGGCTAGCTGGTCAGGACACAAAGGGCCATAGGAGCAGCTGTCTGACAGTGGTTTTGATATTGATGCTAAAGTTACAGGCTGGGAGGTGCAGCAGTTAGCATCAGTAGCCCTAAGGTGGTTGTGACCTTTCTGTGCCTGCGGATTTTAGTGATTTCCTTTCAGAGGTAGCTTGGAGCCCTGGAGTGAGTTAGGAAGCTAAGACTTGGGGGACAAGGGAAGCCCCACCACCTCTGTCCTGGCGTCTCCCTGGCAGCAGGGTTGAGTCACTCTGGATGTGGTGCTCAGTTCTCATGCTTGTGTTTCTAGAAGAACAACCGTTAATAACAAATAGCAGACGTTTTACAATTTTTTAAAAAAAGGAGAACACTGGCTGCTCTTCCCGAGGACCTGGGTTCAACTCCCAGCACCCACATGACAGCTCATAGCTGTCTGTAACTCCTGTTCCAGGGAATCTGATTCCCACATGCAGCATACTTGCAGGCAGAGCATCAGTGCATATACAAATAAATAAATAAATAAAAATTTTAAAAAATGAGCCAGGCAGTGATGGCTCATGCCTTTAATTCCAGCACTCAGGAGGCAGAGGCAGGAGGATCTCTGTGAGTCTGAGTAGTTCCAGGGCAGCTAGGACTGTTACACAGAAAGAAAGAAAGAAAGAAAGAAAGAAAGAAAGAAAGAAAGAAAGAAAGAAAGAAAGAAAGAAGCAAAGAAACAAAGAAAGAAAGTGGCCTCTCAGGCCCTCAGGGAGTGGCATTACTTGAGAGGATTAGGACACGTTGTCTTGTTGGAGACAGTGTGGACTTATTGGAGGCAGTGTACCACTGGGGCAGGCTTTAAGGTTTCAGAAGCTCAAGCCAGGTCCAGCGTCACTTTCTCTTCCTGGTCCCTTCCAATCTGGATGTAGAACTCTCACCTCCTTCCCCAGCACCGTGTCTGCCTGTTCACTGCCATGATGACAATAGACTAAACCTCTGAAACTGTAAGCCAGCCCCAATCAAATGTTTTCCTTTATAAGAGTTCCTGCGGATATGACATCTCTTCACAGCAATAAAGCCCTAGCTAAGGGCTGGAGAGATGGCTCAGTGGTTAAGAGCATTGCCTGCTCTTCCAAAGGTCCTGAGTTCAATTCCCAGCAACTACATGGTGGCTCACAACCATTTGTAATGAGGTCTGGTGCCCTCTTCTGGCCTGCAGGCATACAAGCAGGCAGAGCACTGTATACTAAATAAATAAATAAATAAATGAATGAATGAATGAATGAATAAATATTTTTTTAAAAACCTTAGCTAAGACACGAGTCCAGATGCTATAGTGAGGGAGCCGAAGTGGGGGCCTCAGCACTGAGCCTTGGACTTCATCGGGCCTCTGTTGCACTGGGAAGTTCTCGGGGGACGGGCCGAAGTAATGCTGAGTGAGGAGAGCTAACCACATACGGAAGAGTGATATTGCTCTAATTACTGTGAAGGTCCTAGCCAAGGTGACTCTCCCTCCATGGGATCTGGGCAGTCCAGAGGGCAGGGATGAGTGCCCTGTTGTTCATGGTGCAGTTCCACATCCCAGCCTCTCTCCCTTCCTCAGGTCTCACTTCTCCCCCCCCCCCCGTTGGAAGTATTCCATCTCACAAGCAGCAGTGCCAGCCTCCTGATGGCTCTGGCCAAAGCCCTGGACTTTCCCATAGGTCCCCTGTGTCTCCAGTATCCATCACCCACCCACCAAGGGCAGAGGCTGTCTGCACTACCTCTAAGATCTAACCCAGGACCACACCCTCCTGCCTCCTCTGCCTCCATCACCCAATGAAGCCACCACCAGGCCCTCTGGAGACGCCAATGACCCTGCCCCAAGCCAGGCCTCTCATACAGTGTTTTCCACCCTGGAAGCTGCCATTTAAAAACAAAAACAGAAACCTGTGGCTCAGTAGTTAAGAGCATTCGCTGCTCTTGCAGAGGACAAGATTCAGTTCCCAGAACCCACACTGGGCAGCTCACAGCGTCCTTTAACTCCAGCTCCAGGTGATCCAGCATCCTCTTTTGGCTCTCTCAAGCATCTGCATTCCTGTGTACATACACATTTGCAAACACACACATACACAACAATACGTTTTTTAAAATCCTTTAAAAATTTTTAGTGGTGGTGCACGCCTTTAATCCCAGCCCTCGGGAGGCAGAGGCAGGTGAATCTCTGAATTCAGGGCCAGACTAATCTACAGAGCAAGTTTCAGGACAGCCAGAGCTACACAGAGAGACACTGTCTCAAAAAACAAGACGAAGGAAAAAAAATTGAACCAAACTGGTGCTAGGGATGAAACTCATGCTTGGCACATCCCAGCCAGGCAGTGTACCACTGAGACACATCCCCAGCCACAAAGTTAACATTGTGACTAAAATGTGGGTGTCTTTCTGCAGCCACTACCCTTCAGCACCTTCCCGCTACCCACAGAGGAAGCCATGCTTGTCACGTGGCTAAGACCTGCTGGGGGTGTCCATCGCTAAGTCACGCTCCTTCTGGGCCTGCTGTCACTAAAGTCACTCTTTCTAGGCCTGTCCGTCACTAAGTCCCACCCTTTTCTTTAAAACTTTAACACTGTTCTAGAGAAGGCAGAGAGCAACTAGGAATCTATTGTCCCCAGACTTGGTAAAATTGTGAATAAATCCATTTCTATTTATCAATTTCATGTGTATGTACTTGTGTTGGGGAGTATATGCATGTAAGTGCAATGCCTTCAGAGGCCAGAAGAGGGCTCCAACCCTGGAAACTGGAATTACAGGCTGCCTGATGAGATTGTTGCTAACGGAACTTAGGTACTCTACAAGACCAGTATGTGCTGTTAACCACTGAACCATCTTGCCAGCCCCTTTATCAATAGCTGTTTCTCAGATTCCTTTAGGATACAGGGAACCTAGGCAGGGGTTATGAACCTGGGTGCACAGGGATACTTGCTAATGTACAGCGTAGCAGGTGTGGGATACAGAATGCTCAGGGGTATACATTGTAGTAAAGGGGTATACATTTGTACACAAAGACCTGCTACCAGCACTCTTTTCCTGGTTCACCACAGCTGGTCTCACCTGCCCCAGGGTCCATCCACATCCACAGCTTTTACATCATGAAGACAGGTGTGTAAACTCTCCATCCAACACATTCCCTAAAACTTTACTTTCTCTCTCCAGGATGAGATGATCTGGCGGTACCTCCCCATCCTGTCCCTGGGGAATTTGCTCTAGGTGGAGGAAAAAGAAATCATCACGCCATCTTTTTAACCGATCTCTCTGTGTCTGTTTAGTAAGATTTATTCTCTCATTTATCACTGCCCTCCCTTCATTCACATTAAATATGAAATTGATTAGCAAAGATCCCCATCACAGTTTTAAAAAAAATAATTAGCTGCTACATCATGTTGCCCACAGTGCGACAGAAAGGACTGATTAAATTAGGAATATTAAAACCCCATTAATCTGCACTCAACTTAAGCTCTGCTTGTTCATCTCCTAGTGATACTTATTATGTCTGACACTGAAGGATATTTGCATTACCAGAAGGCAGCAAGGTCACCCGCTGAAAGATGTCAGGTCGGTCATTAGTCAAAGGTGGAACAGGTGACCAGAATGAGGCTACCCATATGTCAAGAAGACATTCCCTCACAGATGTCACTCCTGCCTGAAGTGAGGAACACCCACACCTGGATGATCCGGGGGTGTGGGTGCCCCAGGATTTCGGCACACACCTGCTCTCTGTCACTCTTCATGGGTCTCTCATTATGTTAGGGACCTTGGTGCCACCATCTGGGTAGGTATTCTATGCTCTAGCTCCCCAGCACCTCTTCCTCCTCGATCAGTGTCCAGTGTCGTCTGGAGGATGCTGGTACCTGCCCAGCCCCCACTAAGCTCCCCATATCTTCTGCCCTACTCAGCTTATCGGAAGCACCCCAAGGTGGCCGCTGTGTTACCCACGGACTGGGCTGAACTCTCACAACTGGCAAGTGAAGAACCTGTGTTCAGTCCCCCAGTGTGCTGGTTCCAAAGAAGACAGCCTCAGTTTCCCTCCAGATACTTCTATAACCCACCTGGTACTGATTCCACAGCACCGTCCTTCAAGAGGACACGGAGGGGAAAGATGGATCCATGGGGTTGAGGAAATACACTATTTAGCATGACTTCATCACTAAAGTCAACAGAGCGGCGGGTCACCCATCATTCTACAGTATAGACTGGGAAGTGGGATCTCCCCCAGGACGGCTAAGTGCACCACAGGCCTGCCACCTGCAGAATTCAAGATGAGTCACCAACAATGAAGCACCTCACCCTCTCATTATTCTCTAGAGCAAGAATTTGGAGGTTTGGGACCCAGTTCAGTGGCACAGGTTTGCCTGGGTATGAGCCATGCTCTGGGTCCCACCCTCTGCACCATGGAGAAAATGAACTGATCACCCCTTTTAGCTATCTTTTTGCTTTGCTTTTTGTCTTGTTTTGTATTGCTTTGCTTTGCTTTCTTTTGTTTTATTTGAGACAGTGTCTCACTCTGTAACTTAGGCTGGCCTTAAACTTACAGTGATCCTCCTGCTTCAGTCTCCCTAGTGTTGGGTTTACAGGTATATGTCACTACACCCAACTTAGCTGTGTGTACTGTGGCTTTTTGCCCTTTCTCACTCTCTGCACTGTTGAATGAACCCAAATCACACCCTGGTGAGGTCCTTCCTCCCCGAGAGAGACAAAAGAGGGTCACACACACCGAGAGTCTATTGTGTGCTGGCCACGCCAGAGCTATCTGCTGGATCTGGGTCTACCTTCCCAGGGTCTGCACTTGAGGTATACAGGGGGACAGGAAGAGGTCCAGGAAACACCCCTCAGGACAATTAGGCAAGCCTGCAGCAAATAGGGAACACACTAGTTGGGGACAGACGCACCAAGGCTCAGGCAGCTTGTGTCCACCTGAATGGGGTGAAGGAGACAATGGAATCTAAGGGTCTTTCCTGAACAAATGAAGCCAGACAGAAGTATCTCAGTGGACAGACTGACAGATTCAGGAAAGAGAAGAGAGAAATACAAGGCCAAGGGTACAGAGGAACAGGCAAGTAAAGAACGTGGCCTTTTCTTACAGTCACAGCCATTGGGCTCCAGGTGTGGCCTCAAGAACTGTCTCTGTGTGACTGTTTCATAAGTCTCTTCTAAGACAGAAATGGGCTGCACCCTGTGTGGCCCAGGAGAGTTCAGCTAGAGTCCCGGAAAGTGAAGACAATCAGAATTAACCTCCGCAAGCCAGGGAGGCTGCCCCCTTCTTCGTCCCCAGAGGCATGCTGCCTGGTGACCCTGGGACCCTTCTTGTGCAGGGCCAGCCTTAATCACCCCCTGACAAGGTGAGCAGTGTAGAACAAGGACAGAAGCAGGCTTCTTCCTGCTTTCTGGGTCTCTGAGCCGGCGCAGGTCTACCCTGACTTCCACGGCCTCTGCTCACTGCCCAGTGCCCTCCTGCAGCGAGCCCTACAGACCTGCTCACCTGGCACCAGGCACATATGTGTACTCAGTGCAGGATGCTTAGCTACATCCCTGAGAGCTAGAGACCACCCCCACCCCGGTGCACTTTCAACTTAGCCGGCGCTCCCCACAGCATGACTGGTTCGTTCAATAACTGGCAACTTGGGAAGGAGCCTAAGTCCCTTAAGGGTTGTGCGTAAGGGAAATGGAACTGCTTCTCACTACACAGAGTTCTTTCTGTGTCTCTGTTGATGCTCTCCAGATGTGTGCAAGAGGGACAGACTCTCAGGACAGCCCCTTGGCCTTGTCCCACAGTCACATGCCAGTCACAGGGCCAAAGTGAGTCCAGGAATCAGGAGCCAGCCAGGCTGTGGCCCGGTGCCCTCGCCCCTCCCTACATGGCAGAGAAGGAGCGTCCTCAGAACCTCAGACGGGACTCAGTCTGATGTGAAGAGCTTCAAATCACAGCAGAGGCTGTGGGCCAGAAGTGCCCAGCCAGATGACTGAGAGGTAGAAGCACAGCTCTGTAGAAACAGGACACACTGTAGGTGACCCTGAAGCTGACCACGGCCACCACCGAGTCCACAAAGCGTGGGCCAGATTGGGCCAGATGTCTGCATCTCATCATTCAGAGTACAAGGCACATTTGTGTTAGCTTGTGTTGTCCATAACAAGATTCTAGGCAGGTCCAGACCTCAGCCAGAACCCTCTGGGAAGCTGGCATTCTCCCTGCTGGGAATACGCTCAGCTCACTTCTGAAACACTGCATTTAGGCACAACCATCTTCAACACAAAAATGGATGTGCCGGGCTGGGCTGGGGGCAGAATGTTTGAAAGTCTGGTTGAAGCCAAGCGCAGTAGCAGATGCCTGTAATCCCTGAACACATGAGGCTGAGGCAGGAGGATCATGAATTTGCGGTCAGTCTGAGCTACAGAGCAAAGCAAGCAAGATGCTCTTTCCAAGAAGGAAATAAACATCTATCGATAGTTTGATTCATATAAAACTCTCCAGAGAAGTATTTCCTTGTGGCTTCTGGACAAAGCATATGGTGAAGGGCGCAGGAATAATTTTTTTTTTTTTAGATAAGGTCTCACTCTGCAGCCCTGGTTGGCCTGGAACTCACTATGTGGGCAAAGTTGGCTCAGATTCATAGAGACCTGCCTGTCTCTGCCTCCAGAGCCACCACACTGGGCCCAGACACAATTTCCTGATCCTAAAGGCTGTTCACAGTGAAACGACAGGGCCAGCATCGAAGAAGCCAGGGAATGGTCAGCGCCACCCCTTGCCATTCTCTGGGAGCCCTGGGCTATGACTCAGAGTGTCCAAGGATCTCACGGTTCCGAAATAAAGGGCTGAGAGAAACACAGTCTGGTTGGTGCACAAGCCTCCTAGGAGAAGCTGCCTTCCCCTGGCGAGGTTACCAGGGCAGCCCAACACAGGAAAAACCAGCAGCTCTGGAGTGTGCCCCTTGACTCAGCGCTGAAGGGGTTGGAGAGTTCAAGCAATGGTATCTGGAGTGGGCTGGGATGGCTCTCAAGGGCATGACCTGGACTTGAGGATAGAGGGTCAGTACTGTCGTTTTAGAGCAGGGATGTGGGTGAAGATGAGGGACAGGTGGTAGTTTTGCGAGGATCCCTCCTGAAGCTGTCCAGGGGCATTGAATGGGGGGGCAGAATGAGGCTGGGAATGATCCAGCTGAGCAAGGAGCCCCAAATGCAAGCTCAGTACAGAGTCTAGATCCACTGGGACCCCGTGTGAAGGAAACAGCCTAGTCTGGCCACCACCAACAAGACAGTCTGATAGAAAGATGCTTGCGGAGAATACCACCAAGAGAAAATCCTGTCTCAGGGCTAGGAGTATGGCTCAGATGGAGCTTTCCTAGCCCGCACAAGGCCCTGGGGTCCATCCCCAGCACAGCCTAACTTGGTACGGAGGTATACACCTAGAACCCCAGCTTGGGAGTAGCTTTGGGAGAGACATCTCCGGGAAGCTGGAACTGAGCGTGCATACCCATGGCCTGTGGTTGCTGAGGGCAACAACAGCGCAGAGCCTTCGGGGAAAGCCGCAGAACCTGCCTTTCGTGTTCCCTTCCACAGGTCCAGGCTATCAGGCCAACTAGCTGAGGTTGTGTCCGGAATGTGACCTTGGGAAATACCCATTGAAGAGCCCAGGGAGCAGGAGTCCCGCTCCATTTCCCTCTGCACACATAGGGGTGCCAGGTAGACCTGGAACCCGAGAGCATCTGTGATGCCAATGCCAACTGCCCTGACGGTGGACACATGGCCAGCGTGCTCCATGACTGGTACAAGCTTCTCCAGAGACCTACTGCAGACTTGGAGGGAACTACCTTTCAAATGGCATTATATTTGGTATATAAGGTAAGGTTCTGCCGGGGTTCATCATAGGCAAAGGTGGAACCCAGGAGTGAAACAAACACAAAACCAGTGAATCACAGAGACACCGACTGCCTTCAGCGCCTGGAGCCGACCATACCTGAAGTCATTAAAAACAATGACTTTTCCTTCTCTTCATTTGATTTGCCATTTACAAATCTGGCAACCAGAAAAACCACGACCGGCACAGCCTCTGCTGGAAGCATTCCCTGCTTGATCCTCTCTGCAAGAGCTGGGTGGAGCTGGGGCCAGAGGTCAGGTGTGGCCCTAGATGGAAGGTCATGATTGTCTCCCCGCTGAGTCTGAGCTAGACAGAAAACCCCTGCTGGGAGGGAAGAGGACAGCAGCCCTCACCACAGAAGACATCCTCAAACCTCAGGTTCCTGAGTGTGTCGGAGTGCTCCCAGGTCAAAGAGGAGATTGGGTGTCTGAAGGGATGCCTCAACAGCTAAGTGCACTGGCTGCTTTTCCAGAAGGCCCAGGTTCTGTTCTGAGCACCCACATAGCAGCTCACAACTATCTGTAACTCCAGGTCCAGGAGATCCAGCACTCTCTTCTAGCCCTCCTCAGGAACTGTATGCAAGTGGTACACAGACACACACGCTGGCAAAACACTGACACACATTCTTGTTTGTTTGTAAGAGGAGATTAAGGAGCTCGAGATGGCTCACTTGCTAAAGTGTGCAAGCATTGAGGACCTTGCACAGAACCCTGTAAAAGGGCCAGGGGTGGTGGCGGGCGCTTGTAATCCCAGCACTGGGGAGGTGAAGATGGGGCCCACTGGCCAGTTTTCCAAGATGAATCAGTGAGTCCCAGGTTCAACGAGAGAGTGTCTCAAAGCACAAGGTGGGGTGACACTCAAGGCTGCTCTCTGGCCATGCCCACACAAAGAAAGCCCACACCCAGTATCAACAGTCCTGGCAGCCCTGGTAATAGAGGCTTGGTGTGCACTAAGGAACACCCCCCCCATGGCTGGGAACAAAATATCTTTTGGGGTACCCCAAAAGGGGCTGAGAAGTAGCCAGACTTTCCCCTCAAAGCCTGAATGGCAAACGGTTGAGTTCTGAAAATCCACACTTCTTGGAGGTCTCAAGAGTCAGCGGGGGCGATCCACAGCTAGACACCTGGCTGATTGCCTGTCTAAAGTCAGACACAAAGCTCTGACTCCTTCTGGGACCCGGGTTGCTCCCCAGCACCGCCATGGACCTCTCGAGGACTGTGCGGGCCCAAAGGCTGCATTTTCTTCTTTAGACCCTTTAAGAATCCGGGTGGGGCGGGGCGATGGGCAGGGCGGGGCGGTGGGCAGGGCAAGATCTCCTTAGCATCTTTATCGCTCCCCTTACCCAGCAGCGTAAATCCACTCCAAGCCGGTGACATTTGCACAGCGCGTTTCCTCCGGTCTCCGTAATCCCTTCAGAATATTAAGGCTGCGTTCCTTTATCTTTGGTTACATTAACTTCAATTTTCCTTATGAGTAAGTATTTGGCTAAAAATTAATATAGTGAAGTTGAAAAGAATCTTAGGATAGGAAAAAGACTAATTTCATCTCGGGCTGCTCAGACCCCCGAGTACACCGGGGTTAATGTAATTAACTTACAATTTGAGCCCCGGTTGTGTACATACACCGAATCTCCCCCCTGGAAACCAGATTAGATTTTATTGCTCCATATATCCTGCTTATCTATGCTACGCCTCCAATATACTTCCCTCGATGACTTCGAGGCTCCACTCCACAATGAAAATGCAGAACCATCTGGTCCTGAGCCCGCGCCGTTTATTTAAAGATTTAATTAAATACTGTAAATGGAACGCTTCCCTGAATTAACATTTTAAATGTGACTTATTGCAGGTTTGATATTGTCTTAATGCCGGCCTGGGAAACTCCACCGCAAGTTGTTGACGTTCAAATTGAATTCATTTGGGTGGCTCCGGGGGGACCCATTAATTAATCTAAACAACTAATGGGGATTGGTTCTGACTTTTGATGAAGATTATTTACTGAGACAATTTGCGATGAATTAAGAGTCACAGTAGGCAAATGCTTAATTGAATTCAAAAAAGTCTCATTGTGTTTAATATCAGGGATGCGGGTGTGCGAGTGAGCTTTGAAATGCAGGAACAGGCCCAGTGCCTCTGTCTCTTACCCCAGCTAATAACAGAGTGAACGGGTAATTACACCCGCCAGTAGCCTGCTCCTCCAGAGGACAACAGGTCTGTCGGGCTAATCACTTCCTGGGGAATGAAGACAGGAGGTCCCGCCCTTCATCCTAAGGCTGGGTCCCAGGAAACCCCGTGGCAGCGGTCCGGCTCCACCACCCTTCAAGGTCTGCCAACCTGGGGAAGCATCTGTCCTCCCCATCCCCCTCCCGGAGCTCCCCCCACCCCACCACTGTGTTGTCAAAGTCTCCAGGAGCTCAGATGAAATTCCACCTGGATTAAGCCAGAATGAACTTTCCAGTCTATCTGTCTTTTCATTTCATCTTCTGGGTCAGTAGCTCAGGTCAGAACTCTGCTTGGAGGAAAATGGAAGGTTCTAGGAGCATGCATATCCAGCCTGTGGCCTGTGCCTGCATTCAGCACAACATGAAATTGTGAACTTACTCGAAACATAAGAAAAATAGTCTGGGGGAAGAGAAAACAAAAAAAAAATTTTTTTTTGTAACTCCATTGCACGGTCCTCAGTGATAACGGTGTCATCGCTATGCCAATAGGCTGGACCTGCCTGGAAGAGGGAAAAATCTCTTCACATAACCAGCACAGGCCAGGCAGAGGTCTATTCACCTACGGCATCCTGGCCTCCAAGTCCTGTCCCTCCTCCAGGTCCAGAGAAATCCTTGGCTGATGTGGTACCCTCATACTGGAGTCTCCCCACACCTCTCCACAGACCCTAACCCTCCTTGCCCGCAGCACAGGCTGCTGCTCCCCACCACTAGTGTGTGATTTGCTAGATTCCTGGAGACCCCGCTGCATGCCCGCTTCAGAGGCGCCGGACCAGCGTCTGTCACTTCTCGACAGCCCGAAGGAAGAAAGGCATAGGCTTAGCGTCCATCAAGATGAGGACAGCATTGCAGCAGCTGGCAGCCGTGGCTGCTGGAACAGGAGTGGGGGAGGGGGGCTCACATCTCAGTCCTCAGCCAAGAGGTGGAGGGGACACACTGGGAACTGGGCGAGGGTTTCCAAAACTCCCTCCCTAGTGACACACCCGCTCCGGCAAGGCCACACTTCCCCACCCTCCCCAAACAGCCAACAACTGGAGACAGTACTTTCAAAAGTATGAGCCTGGGGGTGGGGGCATTCCTGCTTGAGCCACCACAGCCAGGACGTGTTCTTTGTGAGAGTAATGGCGCTGCCCTGTCTGAACCCCTATCTCTCTTTCCCTTTCTCTGTTTCTTTCTACCTCAGTCTCTTATTCTTCTATCTCTGCCTTCTCTAGCTGTTTCTGTCTGTCTCTCTCTCTCTTCCTCTATTACACTGCCATCTTCGTGTCCTTCCCCCCCCACACACTTCTCTCACACCAGAGTTGGATGTGGCAGGAGGAAGGACACACACTGGGGACACTTGCTGCATGAGGGTACACAATTCTGAACCCCTACATTTGTTTGTGTGTTTTTGTGTTTTTGAGACAGGGTTTCTCTGTATAACAGCTCTGGCTGCCCTGGAACTTGTTCTGTAGATCAGTCTGACTTTGAACTCACTTTTTTGATTCCCTTGTCTCTGCCTCCAGAGTGCTGGGATTAAAGCCATGTGCCACCACTGCCCGGCTTAAGTTTGCTGCTAATATAAGGCAGTGATTGTGTCCTATGTTATGACTAACTTTAACCGTCAACTTGGCAGGCTCTAGGATCACCCCAGGAAAACCTCTGGCCACGTCTGTGCAGGAGTTTCTAGACTGGCTTACCTGAGGTGGGAGACTCATCTTGAACACAGGTGGCTCCATGCCACAGGTTATGGTCCTGGACTGAACAAAAGGGAGGAAGGGCACCGTTATCAACCTCTCTCTGCCTCCTGATGGTGGTTACAATATGACCAGCTGCCTCTCTCCTGCCACTGCGACCTCACTATGATGCACTGTATCCCTTCTAACTCTGAGCCGAAATCAACCCTCCTCCCCTTGAGTTCCTTCCTGTCCACCATCCTGTCACCATGACAGTTAAGCATCTGGCTCTCTGTGGTTTTAACCCTCAAGCCGCTTTAGAAACCTATCGTGACCTCCCCAGAGCTGTGTTCTGGAAAAGCCCGAGAGACATTGGGACAAAGCATGCTGCGGAGCCAGCCAGAGGCCACCAAGTGAAAGTCCGAGATCTGTCTTCTTCCCCCTGTCAATCATGACCAGAGGCTCCTAGTGATCCCTACAGACATGTTCATGCACAGGTGACTAACATGTGTGCTTTCTGCTTTCTTTTTCTTTGCACATGTCGGATTTTGCCATGTTCACTGCCTCTGCTCTTGTTTTTCTCACTCTGTAACGAATCTCGGAAACTTCATTTAGGTGAAGGCATGTTCCAGCGGATGAAAGACGTTACAGTGGTCCTGACCATATTCGTTCAGTTTGTTTGCTTTGGCACGGGGTCTCCCGTAGGTCAGGCCAGCCGCGGACTCACCAGAGAGCTGGGGATGATTGAATTTTTGATAAACGCTGAGATTACACTGAGAGCCGCCACCCCCAGCTTGCACCTCACTTTTGAAACTGCTTCGTGTCTGAGGGTCACGTTAGCTGGGACCGAGAGACAGCCGAGGGGTGGCCTGACTGATCAGTTGTGGGGCATGGAGGGTGTCTGACAGGAACCAGCGGGGGTGCCCCAGGTGGGCAAGCAGTGGGAAAGAGCAATATGGAAACCCGCGCCAACCAATATCCATCCCTCACATGCTTCCCCGTGGACTTCGAGTTTGATCGAGGTTATGATGTAATGAGTTTGTCACATGGGCGTGGCAGCATCCAATTCTGATATTTCTCAAGAAGGGAATCTGGCATGCCAGCAGATGTGGGAAGGAACACAGGAGTGAATGCCTACAACCTTCCTCAATATCTAAAGAAAACTTAGGGCAAATGATGTTCCCACACCTCCAACACTTTCCTGAAGAAAAATAATAATGCCATGCTTTCTACTCCCTTGAACATGCTGCGTGTGAGCCAGGCATCCTTGCTGAGCTGTAAACTCATAACTGTTATCAGAGGAGGTGGAATAATAAAACCGAGCCTCGTCATGTGGTTTGCTCTCTTGTGCTCTGTTGCCATGAGTCCTTGCTTTCCCCGTTCATAGCTTTCTGTATTAATCAGGAGACGCAATTTGGCCAACATCTTCCAATGGCATTTAACTTCATCTGGCTGGGCCAAAGCTTGCAATTCTGCCTCAGCGTCCTGGTGCTGGGATTAAAGACGTGGGTCACCACCTTGAAGCTGAACACTTTACTGGGGGAGTATTTGGGGACTTAGGGAACAGTACAAAGGATGCAGTGAGTCCTCTAGTCTCCCGGCAGCCTGAGGGCATTTGTGATTGTCAGCACTGAGTGTCTTACATGCACGTAGTAGACCAGGAGGGGAACCCTCACCCCCCAGTAAACATTGTAGACACCACAGCAGAGAATGACCACCTAGTGTACCAGCCAAGCTAAGACAGAGACGCCCCGCCCTCCAACCAGTTCCTCCTGCTTTGAACGTCATCTGGTGGCCATTGACTAACGCCAAGAAACTGAGGCCAGTAAGATGGCTGAGAGGGCAAAAGCACTTGCTGCCAAACCTGACACCTGAGCTCGCTCCCCGGAACCTGAATGGTGGAAGAAAACTGACTCCCGCAAGCTCCCCTCTGGGCTCCACACGTACTGTGGCACGTGTGCTCACAGAGGCAGGAAGGCATTCAAGTGCATGAACATGAATATCAATTAACCAGCAATCAATCAATCAGTCAATCAAAATGTAAACCAAGACCTAGTATGGCTACTGTACTGTTGCTGCTGGCTGTTCTAACCTTGTCTACCCAAGCACAGTCCCTTACTCCATCACAGGTGTGTGCCACACTGTCTACCCAAGCACAGTCCCTTACTCCATCACAGGTGTGTGCCACACTGTCTACCCAAGCACCGTCCCTGGGCAGTCAGTTGCTTCTACACACAGCATTGGTAAGGCGGTACAGTGGCTCCCCCATGATCCTGACTTGGAACTTCTGGATCAAAGTCAGAAGTGAGCTCGCTGGGTCATAAGGTACTCGTAGTTTATAAAATTCACATAGGGGAGGTGACAGGTCTTGTCACTCTGATTTGTGCTCGATGAACATCTTTCTGTGTCTGCACTGACCGTCCTCTGTCCCTTTGGGGGAATGTCTATTCAAGCCCTTTGTCTGCTTTTTAGTTTGTTCTGCTTTACAGGTTCTACTGTGTAGCCCAGTATGTTGATCTTGTGATCCTCCTGGCTCAGACTCGTGAGTACTGGGATTTCATTGGGCACCACCATTCCTAGCTTTTGTCCAATTTGTCCCAAATTGGGCTATTTGTTTTTATTGTTACTAGGTTATAGGCTACTTTACATATTAAGAATCTTAACCCTTTGTCAGGTATGTGTTGGGAAATCCTTGCTTCAGTTCAAGGATTCTCTTGACACCCTGTTTGTCCTGACTAGTTTTATGTCAACTTGACACAAGCTAGAGTTATCTGAAAGAACAGAAACTTAATTGAGAAAATACCTCCGCAATATCTAGCTGTAGGGCATTTTCTTTATTAGTGATTGGTGGAGGAGGGCTGAGTGCATTGTGGGTGGTGCCATCCCTGGACTGGTGATCCTGGATCCTATAAAAATGCCGGCCGAGCAAACCAATAAGCAGCACGCACCCTCTACAGCCTCTGCATCAGCTCCTGCCTCCAAGTTCCTGCCCTGCTTGAGGTCCTGTTCTGACTTCCTTCCAGGATGAGCTGGGCTGGAGAAGTGTTAGCCAAATATACCCTTCCCTCCCAAGTTTCTTTGGTCGTGGCGTCTCATTGCAGCAACGATTGCCCCAAGACACTGTTCGTTCTTTTCTAGGCTGTAGTTGACCAGTTGGCCTGCCTGCCTTCATTTTTAAAATATTAGTTGTTTGTTTGCTTACTTGTTTTTCATACAGGTTATCTAGCCCAGCCAACTCCAAACATAGCCAAGAATGACCTTGAACGTCAGATCTTCCTGCCTCTTGCTCCCAAGGGCTGGGAGGTACTCTGCTGGCTCTATTGGAGTCTAACGCTGTCACTTCCCATCCCTCATCTTCTTTGTCTTCTAAGACTCTAGTGGCCAGAAGCAAGATATGAATTTTTGAAGGAGGATCCTCACTGACAAAGCCCCTTTGTAGCGTGACCTCCGCCACACTCTCCCCTCTCCGTGGATGACAACAGTGCGTCTCCCTGGGGGAGGGGTCAGGACACAGAGCCAGGAGACCTTTTGAGTGAAGGGAGTCACCAAATCCTCTCTTGAGAGGACTCTCCTCCAGAACCAACGGCAGCTATCTGTATGTCAAGATTCATAATTGTAAATGTAGTTTCCTGTCCTGACTGCCTGCTCTCAAATACCTGGCAGCCACTTCCAAATTGCCACACTGGGGCTCATATTAATTACAAATACCCAGCCAATAGCTCAGGCTTATTACTAACTAGTTCTCACATTTTAAGTTAACCCATATTCCTTGTTTACGCTCTACCATGTGGCACTACCTTTGTCAGCATAACATGTTCTTCTCCTGCTCCCTCTGCACCTGGCTAGCGACTCCTGACTCCGCTCTTCCTCTTCCCATCTCCTTAGTTTGGTCGCTCTGCCTATCCTTCCTGCCTGGCTACTGGCCAATCAGCGTTTGAGCAAACCAGTTTGAGTGGCAAATCTTTACAGCATCCAAGAGGATTATTCCACAGCCCATCGTGAAGCGCTGTACCCCAGGGATGGCTCCCCAGCTAAGAGGACTTGCGGAGGGCTTACATGGGCTCCCAGCACCTACATAGCGTTACAGCCACCTGTAACTCCAGCGCCAGGGCATCCGACCCCTCTTCTTGCCTCTCTGGGCAGCTGTATGCACGTACACACAGACATACACATAAATTAAACATAAAATCTTTCCTTAAAAAGAAAGGAAGAAGCAGCAAAGGAAAATGAGCAGGTGGGCGCGTCATCAGGAGTCACTCGGGGACGTCATGGGTTTCCTTTATATTGCATAAGTGTATGGACCCAAAATAGAGGGGAAGCAACAGAGCAAAACTGTCACCTGGGACCCCTCACTAGCCCCGCTTCTCTCCATGGCAGGAGGGAGGGCACTGCATGCAGGTCCCCCAAAGCAAAAGGCATCTCTCAGAGCAACCCTCGACTGGCAATCAGGACGGAAGCACAGACAACCCGCTCCTCCGCCAGCTCCAGCTCATTGCATTCCCAGGAGGCTTTGCTTCAGCTTCCTTCTTGCTCCACCTCCTTCACTGCCCAAAATGCCAAATGTTGCCAACTGTCCTGGGGCAGGAGGGGTGTCTGGTCTGTTACCCCCAAATGTCACTGCAGAAGCTAACTTCAGTCTCCACTGACTGACAGGCTTCTTGCAGCAGCCTTGGCTCTCCTGCCAGGCGTCAAAGACAAAGGGGCTCACCCCTGCCTGGCTCCAGGCTCCGGTTTCAGTTGGTATTGAAATCACAAGCTGCCACTTGCACAGCCCGAGAAAGACATGGAAAATAATTTATTCACACACAGAACGCCTCACTGCGATCCATCCACACTGTAAAATTGCATGCAGCCACTAAGGAAAACAGATGTATGCTGAGAACCATGTAAGGGAAAGGATTCCAGGGCGAGCCGGAAAAAGCTAGATACAATGTGATTTCAAGTTTGTGAAAATAAACGAGGAGAATAAGAAAGGCAGAAAAGAGTCTTTCATTTCCGGGCAGGAAAAAGAAGCGCGAATCATTTGTTTGCTCCTCTATACTTTCCTATAGTTTCTGGGTTTTTTTTTCTATATATATATACAAATACATATTCCTTGGATAATATGCAATCACAAGTTTGTTTTAAAAACAAAGCATAGGGGGCTGGAGAGATGGCTCAGCAGTTAAGAGCACTGGCTGCTCTTTCAGAGGACCTGGGTTCAGTCCCCAGCACCCATATCAAGTGACTGATATTCCAGAGCCAGTTCCCGTCTGTAACTTCAGTTCCAGGGAACCTGACACCTCTTCTAACCTCCCTCTTTTGATCTATGCATGTGTGTGGTGCACATCCATACAAACACCCATACACATAAAAATCAAATACATAAATCTGTTAAGCGGGGAGGATGCTTTGATGGCACAAACCCATTCAAACCACGCAGTAAATGTCAATCTAGCTACCTGGGTTCTGCCCCACCCACCTTAACACTTAGAGAATCTTCCAGAACCCACTCGGTCCTGTAAGATGCTTCCAGATCCAGGTGAATGATTTAGACCTGACATCAGTGCTCAGCGGACAAAGGGAAGCATGTTCAGTTGTCCCTATCCTTGGGGCATCCAGCACATGCCTGCCCCAGATGGAGTGTCTGGGCAGGGTCACAGAACAGGGAAGCCTGAACACCAGAAAGGAAAGGGACTGCTGGATACCCACACACCCGCTTCCAGCCTCAGCCTGGTGCTGAGCCAAAGAACCCCAATACCCTGTGGGCTTCTCTTGCCTCACCCAGAACATGCCAGGAGCAGGCAGGTGGGCAGCAGGCAAGGCTGGACAGAGGCTGGAGGAGCATTCACAAGCTCTTCCCTGGCTGTGTTCACATCCTGAGCACCCACAACCATGAGAAAGAGGTGTGATAGCATCGGGTAGGAAGGTGGAAAGATATGGCTGGCAGTGTGATTTCTATGGGTCAGTAGCATCATGGCCACTCAGGAAATGGTCCAAACCGAGCTCCAGCTTCTGACCCACAGAGAGTAGAAGGCACCTGATTTTGCCTTGCCACCGAGTCCCCAGGCTCTTGCCAGTCGGGTACCCTGTTTTGAAAACCAGAAACAAGGAGAAGGCTTCTGGGCTATGGGCAGGACATGGGCCTAGAGCCAGCCACCAGCCTCACCCGCAGCTGGGACTGGGCATGGCGCTAACCAGGCTAGAGTAAACAGCTCAAGTCCCCCTCCCACCCCCCCTCACCCTGCCCCCCTTGCCCACAAAGATATCCATGTCATGGATGGAGACAGAGCAGGGTGGCTTCCCAGCATCACCCTGGCTTTTGTTTCTCAGGGATGCAGTCACCTTCCAGATGCCTCCTCCCTCCCCAAGCTCATTGGTATGCCTCTTGCTTACAGCACCTGGAGCTCCTGAGACTGAGCTCAGGTCTAGAACTGGGGGAGTTTATCACAGTTAAGTCAGTGGAGGCAGGAGGGGGTGTGTGTGGAGGGGGAGGCAGCGGGATCAGCAAAGATTAGGGAGTTGTTCACACCTCTCCATCACGGGCACCCGCCCGGTGCCCTTCCACTCAAGAACACTCATCAACACCTTTCTATTTTCCCATCCATTTTGAAAGAAGGTAAGGGAGGGGGATAGCATAATGTTTAATTAAGAAATTAAGTCACTTCTTTCCTAAATATTCTGCTCAGGAAGGGGGAGGGGAAAGGCCAGCCAGCCCAAGAAAATGGTTTTTATCACCAGGAAAAAAAAATCTGATGCCCAAAATAGCCCCATGGTTGCCCTGGCAACTAGCATATGCTCCCCCTCCCCTTCCCGTCCGCCTTTGCATACGGCTGCATATTTCTATCGTCTCCCTTGCAGGCACAGTTCATAAACACGGCGGCATAATAAAGAATGTTATCGCCGATGACTTACGGCCCAGCTGCGCCCAGGCAGATAGCAAGTGGCGAGCCAATACAATTTCATGCAGTGAGGGCCACAGATAGATGAGGTGCCCTTCAAGTCCGATGCCACTTCTGTGAGTCAATCCAGATTCGGAAATCAAGTTGGTCTCGCCCTCCTCCCCATCCGCCAGAGACAAAGCAGGCCTGGCTGATGCCCGGGAGTCTCATTAGGGCCGGAACAAGCTCGCCCTGAGCCCTGGATTAGCCTGCCAGACTTCTGAGCTGTACTCTGCCTGCGCCTCCCGCCTCTGCCTTGTCAAAGGGCCCAGCCCGGGATGGATGAGGGTCTGTTTGAATTAATTATCCTCTCTTTGGGAGGATTATTTTGGGGGGGTCCCCATGGCTGAGGTGGGGGTTGGGGCAGACTCCACACACCCAGCCAGGCTCCTCTAGCTGGGGGAGGTGTTAACTGTGGGCTCTCTCCCCCACCTCCTTTCTTAAATGGCTAAAACAAGGGCCCTTGAGAGACACTCTGTCCAGGGAGATTTCTCTGAATTGAGGACAGTTATCCCCTTGGCTTGCAAAACCCCTTCATAAAACTGCTTCCCTGGTCCTTGATCCAGACCAGGCCAGAGGTTTGGTTTACAGCTAAATAAAGCTGAGTCTGCTCATGCTGGAGGAAGGAACTGGTTCAGAAGGGGGAAGAATCCAGGCTGCAGGGCTCCTGGGGGCTTCTGGGACCTGGACAAAGAGAAAGAGTCAAGAGTGACTTTAGCCACCCTTGTAGGAGCCTGTTGAACTAACCAGCACACACACACATACACATACACACACATACACACACACATACATACACACACACCACACACACACACACACACATACACACACATACCACACACACATACACACACACACACACACACAGCACAGTACACACTCCCAGGGCTATCAGCTCACTGGGTCCTGGGAGTCCTCTCCCTATCCCTCTCCCACCACTCAGAAGGGGCCCCTTCCAAGCCAACTCCGCAGCCAAGTTAGACAACTGGAACGGGGTCTACCCGTGACTACACTCTGACTCCAGGGGCAAAGAGTGAGGTTGGGGAGTAGTTCAGGGGTAGAAGGGCCTAGGCTGGAGTCAGGGGAGAGTGAAGCTAGGGATAATGGCGGACTGGGACTGCTGGGCAGCAGGTAGATCAGGGGTGGCAGGTTTGGTCAGCACTACCTCCTGGGCCCCAGGGAACAGGAAGCCCCGATAAGGGCAGGGTGCAGTAGCGGGCTCCTCAGGACCAGTCCACAGTGGAATTAAGGCAGCTAGGGAGCTCTGAGGTGAGTGGGGACAAAGAGCTTGTGAAGATGCCAGTTAGGGCTGAAAGGCCCAAGGCTGCAGGCCACTGGCAGCCTCCTTTCTCCCTCCGTAGGCCACATGCGAAGCCATCCTGAGGCTGTACCCGCTGGAGGAAGAGCCAGACAAAGCCTGCTGGCTCACAGCGCGGAGACTGGACAGAACTGAGATCCTTGACCCTGCCACACACCAGAAGGGCTTCCTGGAGTACCGTCTGACCCGGCTGCCAGTTCCTCTGGTCTTGGGCCACTAACAGCATTGCCTCTGGGTGGCAGGACCTGGGCCTTTCGGTGACAATGGGTGCCAGAGGAGAAGACTCAGCTTGTTACTGGGCTTTGGTCTGTCCAGACAGTTCCCAGGGTGACTCAGGGAGGGTGCCGGATTATTCTCCAACCTCTATTGTTGAGCTAGAGAAAGCAAGAAGAAAAACCATGCTCTTTATCCCTTGCCCCAGCACTCCTTGGCTCAGAGCCCTTCCCCAGGTCCTATGGGATTTCAGATGTGCACGTGCAAGGCTAAAACAGCATGGCAGAAGCACAGCCATTTTAGCCAGGTGTGGTAATCTCAGCACTTGGGAGGCAGAGGCAGGCAGGTTTCCAAGAGCTTGAGGCCAGTCAGGGCTACATAGCAAGACCCTATCTCAAAACAATATTTCTGAAAGTGGTAAATCAATGCCGTTTAGTTCAATCCCAGTGTTGGAGAACCAGCATTCCTATCTTGTTCTGGAACTTTCTTTTCTCAGTGCTGGGGACAGAACCTAAGACATTTGCTACATGAGTCACACCAGAGCTGTACTTCCAGCCCCCTGAACCCTCTTCATCTCCGTAAAAGGAAACTGTTAGAGTTTGGATGCTGTGGCCCTCAGAGGTCCATGTGTGAATGGCTTGGTCCCCAGGGTGACATCGTAGTGGTCCTAAGCCTTGTGGGAAGTCATTGGGTCACAGAATATTCTAGAGGTCCATTTCCTGATGAGGAAGACTCATGACTTTTAGGCCTCTGTTGGGGATGCTAGGGAGAATGGTGGGAGCCTGCGGTGGAACAAAGTGTTTATCCCATGCCTGGAAGCACAATGGGAAAAGGCTCCCAGGTCCCACAGCTCTTGTATGACCTTCACAAAACTCCAGCTTTTTCCTCCACTCCTCCCAAATGCAGAGAAGAGACTGACCACGAAGGCCAAAAGGTTTGCAGAAACACACAGCCAAACCTGCTGCTGTTCCAGGGCATGGTTAGGAGAGAGGACCAGAGGAAATCTCGCCCCACCCCACCCCCACCCACCTGCTTCTTCCATGTAAAAGGAAGGTCATTTTGGGCTGGGGGAGCACACCTGAAACCCTAGCACTTAGAACTGGAGGCAGGAGGATTGTTGTGAGTTTGATGCCAGCTTGAACTATATAATGAGTGTCAGGCTAGCTTGAACTATATAGCAAGACCTTGTCTCAAAACAAAACACCAAAGAAGAAGAAGAGGAAGAGGAAGGGGAAGAAGAAGTCAGTTGGGGGAGGGGATGGTCTCATTTTCTTCCCATGGCAAAGGAAGTTTGTAACCCCGTGTTCTCACCTAGAACAGAGCAGAACAAAGTCAACTGAGCACTCTGCAGACAGCGAGGGTCTTTGTAGACCAGAAAATTCATAATTATTCCCTCTGCCTCTGGAAATCTTCACCCAGTGGACAGCATGAGACTCACAGACACCCACTGCTCCAGTTCCATAATGAGACTCTAAAGTGGGGGGGAAATAGTGCTGAGAAATGACACCAAGACTCTACTGTCTCTGTCCGATGTACCTTCCTGCTCTTTTCTGTCATCTTAAGCCAAATCCCTGCTTCCTTTCTACCATTCTCAAGGTGATAAACAGCCCTACCCAGCAGCTTCCAACCCCTCGAGGTCTGCTGAGCCTCGAGGCCAGCCTTGCACATGGTCCTGGAAAATAAGCTTCAGGGACAGGGGGGTCCCCTCAATCCATCTCCAGCGACCAGACTCTACTGGGTCAGAGCAGAGGGTGAGAAACTGTGGTTCTAGGGGAGAAAGCTGGGCCGGTACATACAGTGGACACCCAGCTGCCTCCCTGAACTGATGGGAGGTATGAAAACAGGCAGCGTTTCCAGCAGCCACCTTATCTCTGGCAAAAACAGTGTCCTCTCATGCCCCGGATCTCAGGGCTTTGCGCTCTCTTGTCATACCCTCTGGTGCCTTGGGACACTGCCTTGATGAGGGGCGAGCAGAGGGTCCTGAGGATGGGGAATAAGAAGGGCCCACTGCACATCCAGGGCTGTGGTGAGTGCCGCAGGAGGGAGCGGCAGCATGGCTCCTGGATTCCCGGGGATGACGGCTATTTATGTGTTAGGTACCATTAGCTGCTTCCCAACGTGTTCTGATTTCACCTCGGCAGACCACAGAAAATCTGTTGCCATGATAAAACACCGGATCAAAGAAACTTCTCCCGTGGGGGTGAAGATCTTAGCTTGCTCACACTTGGAGGCTGCCATCCATCGGGGTGGGGAAGTCACCGCTGGCTGGCAGCAAGACCAGGAGGCAGCTGGTCATGCTACCCCTGAAGTCAGGGAGCAGAGGAGGATGAAGTCGGGCGCTTGGTTCACACTCCTTTTTATGCCTTTCTAGTCTCTAGCCCAAGGGATGGCATCGCCCATGCTCAGGGCTGGAGGCAGGGGTCTCCCAACCTCAATTAAGCCAATCTACAAACTTCCTTGCAAACATGTCCCAAAGATGCTCAGAGTTTTGTCTCCCAAGCGCTTCTAGGTCCTGCCAATCTGGCAGCCAATGTCACCCACCACAGAGACTAACACAGAAGAAGCAGGAACTGAAGGGGAAGTTCAGGGTCACAGCTATGCCCACCTCCATCGCAGGGCTGGGTTGCCTGGCAGCAGGTGTGACAAGCCCAGCCCCAAGGACCTTATCCCTCTTCTGCTTAAGACCCAAGGCATCAACAAGACCAATAGCACCATCATCTCTGCTGTACGGACGAGGATGCTGAACCCCACGTCAGGCAAATCACAAGTAGCTGTGTAGAGACTTGAACCCAGGACTCCGGGACTGGGTTGTTTGGAGCCTTGGTACTCTTGTGGTTTTCAGAGTGAGGTGAGGAGATGTGGATGAAAACTTGGCTCTGAGAGTATTATCAACCAGAGAACCACAGAAGGGAGGACCAGCTAGGGCACAGGTCACATGCTGTTTTAGGTCAACTCTCTTGAGATAAGAACCACAGCCCCCTAGCCTTCCTGGCATCAGCAAATGAATCCTGAACTTTCTCTGTCCTCCTTATGTTTAGAGACAGTGTAGCCCAGGTCAACCTCAAGCTCACTGTGTAGCCAAGAAGGATCCTGAACGTCTGATTCTCCTGCCTTCACCTCCCAAGTGCTGGGATTACCAGCGTGTGCCACCATGGCCGGCTTATGTGCTTATGCGATGCTCAGGATGAAACTAGGACTTTGCAAAGGTGCTACAGCCCCAGCCCTGAACCTTCCTTGCAACATCTCTCAGAGGACAGCTGGGAAGGGCCCGATAAGAAGACCCTGAGAAAAGGTAGACATAGACCCCAGCCCTACGGGACAGAGCCACCCACAACTGCATGACAGAGCTGCTGAGCACAAAGAGGGAATCCTGTCTTGGCCAGTCCACTAAGGAGGGAAGCAATGGCCGGTGAGGATGGAAAAAAAGATTGTCATAAGGTCCCAACTGGGATGCATGAGATGCCTGGCCCTGGACCCTAAGGTGAAATCCTCAGCCCCTGTGAGGGGGAAGCAACAACCAGGTGACCATAAGGGCCCCATCTCACCAGGGCAGAAGTTGCCCACACCTCATGAAGGTTTGGTGTCTCGGTGGAATTGAAGGCAGCTCTCTCCATCGGGGTGGCAGGAAGGTCTCCTGAAGGCGTGGCATCACAGAGGGCTGCCGGGAACATCTAGAATGACTACAAACCTAAAGGCAGGGATGAGGATGCAGTGGAAGCAAGCCAGGAATAGAGGTGGCCTGCTGAGGTATAGCTGGCATTTTCTTTGGGCTGCCAACCAGCTCCCAAATAAAGACATGGAGCCTTATTATTAATTATAAATGCTTGGCTTTAGCTTAGGCTTTTCCCACTAGCTCTTATAACTTAATTTAATCTGTTCCTAGTCATCTATTTTTTTTAAATGTAGGCTTTATGTTCCTTGATTGAATATCTTCTCTTTATTTATTTATTATGTATACAACATTCTGTCTGCATGTATGCCTGCAGGCCAGAAGAGGGCACCAGACCCCATTACAGATGGTTGTGAGCCACCATGTGGTTGCTGGGAATTGAACTCAGGACCTTTGGAAGAGCAGGCAATGCTCTTAATCTCTGAGCCATCTCTCCAGCCCCTCATCTATTTTTTTGCCTCAGAACTTTTTACCTTTCTTTCATTCTGTGCGTCCTGCTTTCCTGCTTCCTCCATGTCTGGCCAGCTAGCCCCAGGCATCTGTCATCTCTTTTTTTCTTACTTCTTCAAGCCTAAATCCCTCCTCCTCCTTACTCTCCCTGCCCAGAAGTTCTGCCTATACCTATTCCCTCACTATTAGCCAGTCAGCTTTTTATGAGACCAGTCAGGTACCTTAAGCAGTCAAGGTAAAACAGAAACACATCTTTACATAGTTAAACAAATGCAACACATCTTTGTATAGTTAAATGAGCATTCTGCAACCCCAAGGGATTGCAAAGCACTTAAGGGGGATGGTGGGGTAGTTGAACGAGGAGCCCCAAGGGCTCAGGCATTGAACACTTGGTTCCTAGCTGGTGGTGCTGTTGGGAGGTTTAGTAGGTGTGACCTTGCTGGAGGAAGTGTGTCACTGGAGGCGGGCTTTAAGCACATATAGCCACACCCTCAGCTTTCTGCTCCTGCCTCTGTGCCTGCCGCCATAATGGACTCTTATCCGTCTGGAACCATAAGCCCAGATAAACTCTTGCTTCTGTAAGTTGATTTTGGTCATGGTGTCTATCACAGCAGTAGAAATCTAACAAAGCCAAATGGGAACAAAGACTAACAAGGAAAAAGAGGCCATCAGAAGCGCGTGAGGCCTCAGAGCAAGGAGACAGCCCTGTCTTCCTTCCCTCCAAGTATGTATCTGGGGGCGGGGAGGGGGTATCAGGGTCCCTGGAGGAAAACATCAGCTTTCTTCCAGAAGGAAATCTCTCTGTGACAAGAAACAGGAAGCCTGGGGCTGAGGTTAGCTGCCAAAGTCAGGGTCACTCTCCTCTACCCAGTGAGCCCTAGAATATCTGTGCTGATCCTGGGCCAGGCCACCTCCCCAGAGCCACCTGCTAGACATGACGTCAAGCTGCCGGCCTTGATATATCTGCTAGCGCCTCTTCTGCCCCATCCTTCTTTTTTAAATTTACTTATGTTATGTACGTGTTTTGCTTGTATATATTTCTGTGCATGTGTGTGCCTGGTGCCTATAGAGGCCAGAAGAGGGTATCAAAGCCCCTGGAAATGGAGCTATGGACAGTTGTGAGCCACCATTTGTGTGCTGGGTGGGACTCAAACCCAGGTCTTCTGCGAGAATAAGTGTACTTAACAACGAGCCATCTCTCCAGGCCTGCCTTTTTCTTCCTCCCTCCCTCTCTCCCTTCTTTCCTTCCTCCCTTCCTTCCTTTCTTGTTTCTGAGACAGGGTCCATATATCCCAGGCTGACCTTGAACTCACTATGTAACCAACAATGACCTTGAACTCCTAATCCTCCTGCCTCCATTCCCCTAAATTCTGGAATTACATATGTGTAGCATCATGCCAGGTCCGAGAAATTTCTTACAAATTACCTGGCCCTACCCTTTCACTAATCAACTCCAGTCCCCAGGGCTCAGCACAGGCCGGCTCAGAGCCACACTGGGAAGCAGGAAGTCAGGCCATCACATCCCAACCGTTAGCTCTCAGAAGGATGACATCACCAGCTGCTGGCTAGAGGCTACACAGACACGTGTCTTAGGTGTTCCCAAGAAGCCAGGGTTTCCCAGACATCCAGTCTCACCAGTTCTCACCATCATGTCCCCAGGCGGTCACTAGTCAATTTCAGGGGCTTTGTCCAGGAGCTGTGTGTGAAACTGGGAAAGAACAGTCGTCAGACTCCCACACAAACAGCCAGAGAGGAGCCCACGTTCATCCGCTGAAACCCTGTAAATCGTGATAGATTTTATGAATCTCACTTACATTTCTGTCTTGACTTGTGCATAAAACTTATAGAGATTTACACAAGCCAGTCACGTGTCACCCCTTCCCAAATGGCTCTATGTCTTAGTGACCTTTCAGATGCCAACGGCAGCTTTCCTGTTGTTACCCGTAATTGGAAAAGCATCGGAGATAAGAAAATTTATGGTACTAATGATCTACCTGAGCAAGGCCATAAAGAACATCGGGTATCCAAGGGGACAGAGGGAGGCACGCACCTGTTTATCACACGTTATCTCCATCCTGCAGGACCTGCTGCCGCCACTGTTCCTGCCGGGTCCCCAAACCCAGAGGCTGTGGCTCACGCAAGGCTGACCCGGGCATGGATACTTCAGGCTTCATCTGGGTCCGAGAGCAGCCTGTTTCTTTGTAAATCAAGGTCAAGGTCTGGGGGTCACCCTCCCTCACCCAAGGTCCTCCCCACTTCTACACTGATTTACACTCAGTGGAGGTAAAGAGAAAAACAGGTTGAGGAGAGAGATGAGGACGGGTGGGGGAGCTCTTCCTCGGCCCTGCTGAGTCCTGTTGATGGTCTGTTCTCCTGCCGGATGCTGTGCAGCGGGGCTGGGGAAGCCCCAACTCTGTAATGTTTACATTTTGCTGGATCTGAGTTCCCATGTTCCCACTCACAGGAAGAAGTAGAACAAGATCCCAGAGAACCCAAGACGTGTGGAGATGGACTCCCTCACACAGGGGCAACAGCTAAAGGGTTCACAGTAGCCACCAGAACAGCTACCAGAACAGCATGGAAAACATGAGTGGGTTTTTTTTTTAATTTGTATAGGACAGATATTTTTCTTTTTATCAGCATGTATCCATAGCATAAAACGATGGGCTTCGTTACGGCATTTCTAGTCATATGGGTCAAGAAAAGAGCTCAGGTTCACCCCATCCCCCGCTCTTGTCCCCTCCCTGCTCCTATTGGTGTCCTTCTCAAACAGTCTCTCTTCTATTTTCAACATATGCACACACAGATATGCACATAGTCATGCACATGTGTGCACGCATGAACACTCACACACACAGTCACACACGTATGTGCATGTACTTGCACTCACACACACACACATTAACACACAGCCATACGTGTGTGCACGCACGTATGCACACACAGAGTCACACATGTGTGTACACGTGAGCACTTGAACGCACATGCATGCACACACGCAGACACATTTTCAAAACCTAGATTCCCCATCTGAGAGGACACACACTATTTGTCTCTCTGAAACTGGCCTATTTATTTCATCATGAGAATGGCCCCAGTTTCGTCTATTTCCCTGCAAATGGCATAATTTCCCTCTTCTTTATGACTGAATAAAAGTCCTCATTTTCTTTATCCGTTCATCTGGTGATGGGCATCGAGGCCAATTCATTAACTTGACTCTTGTGACTCTGCGGTAAACATGTGCCTGCAGTGCAGCCACTATGAGAACCATATAACAGCGCTATGCTCGACCTGGGTACACGCCCAAAGGGTCACAAGCATTTATTAAGCACCTCTGAGATACTGGCAAGTCTCATCTCCACAGCACAGCGGTGCAAGTCTCAAAGGAGCCTGGAGTGGCTGGGGCACAGCAACCTGGGAACAAATGCGCGCGTACCTGAGATGACAGACGGCAGCAGCCTCTCCCCCACAGAGGTGTGAGCACCCAGGTTGTCCTGGTTGGTCCTCCAGGCCTCCCGCTGTCAGCTGTCATAGGAGCAGCTTGTAGCTGGAGCCGGTGCTCAGGCAGTGGGAGAAAAGAACAGCTGAGACCAAGCTGCAGCCAGCGGAGACGGGAGGGAAGAGGTGACCCATAGACGAACCCCAGATCCCTTCTCCTCTGAGGACACATGGGATGTGAAGGTGACCCCTCATGAGCCCACGGTTGCGGGGGGGGGCACAGGCTTCCCATGAACCAACAGCTACCCAAAGAGCAGAAAGTGAACGGGGGTTTGAGAGTGACCAGGGCAGAAGGAGATGCAGGGCGGAGTCCATGGCTCCTAGAGACCTGGGCTCAGCTTGGCCACCATTCTTGATACACCGACTTGTTTATCCTGTGACCCAACGACGCGACCGTGATTTCCTGTGAACCCTCCAGGAATGTCCTCTGGTCCTCTTAGGGTCCCACCTGTCTGCAACCTGGAAGCAACCTTGGTCTGTGAGAGGGACCCTTGGCAGGCAGCGTGGCTGAGGGGAAGAAGGAACGGTCTGGGCATGGCCAGGTGGATTCCAGCCCCAATCTCCATAATTACCTTGACTTTTTTTTAAAGATTTATTTATTAATTATGTATACAACATTCCTTCCATGTACACCTGCACACCAGAAGGGGGCACCAGATCTCATTACAGAGGGCTGTGAGCCACCATGTGGTTGCTGGGAATTGAACCTATTGGAAGAGCAGTCAGTGCTCTTAACCGCTGAGCCATCTCACCAGCCCAATTACCTTGACTTTGAGTAGATTGTTTAACCCCTTAGGGCCTCAGTTTCCTGACCTGTAAATGGGAGGAGAGTAGACAGCCTCATTAGGGAGCTAAAAGGTGGGTGTGTGCATGTGCAAGGTGTGTGTGTGCAGGGTGTGTGTGTGTGTGTGTGCAGTGTTTAGCAAGGGACTGATGCATGAGGCCAGGTTGTGGCTGACCTGAGGAACTCACCCCTCCAGCTCCTCCTCCTCTCCTCCCTCCTCTCCCCCGCTCCCTCTTTCCCTGTCTCCCCTTGTTCCTCCTCCCCTCCACCGCCCCACCTCCTCCCACTGCTGTCACCACCACAGCTGCCACTTCCTGAAGCCCAAGCCCTTTGTCTCTGAAGAAGGCTGGCGCACACCTGGAGGTGAGGGTGACATCTAGAGGTGAAGGTAATGGAGCCAGGTCACTGACACCATTGGCAAGACTGCTCTCTCTGCCAGCTGCTTGGAGATGGCGGCCATCCTGAGGAATCCCCAGCTCAGGACCCGGCAAAATGTCTGGATATTCTAACCAGGCTCCCAGGGAACAGTCTATCTACAGCAGAGGGCACAGGAGCAGCTCCCTGGAGCCAGACAATCTGATCCCTGCCCTGCCTTCACTGGACATGCCATGCCAGTTTCTCTGGGTCTCAGTGTCTCCTTCTCTAAAATGGGTGGATGACAGCAGCTGCCTCACAGGCTTGAGAAAACAGGACCAAGTGCTGGGTGCGGTGCTGAGCCTGGAGGAAGCTGCCTGTACCTGTGCGATGAACTGGGACCTTCGTTTGAACTTGGGGTGCACTACCCCTCAGAGTTTCCAGCAGGGTGGACAAAGGATGCTGATGTCCAAACCCAGAAAGAAGCAGAACAGCCATCTTCCACAATTGGGCAGCCCCTCCCCCTTCAAGAGTCATCCTTGGGATTCTCCTAGAGTACTCTCAGAGGCCTAGAGGGATGTGTGTGTGTGCACGTGTGTGTGTGTGTGTGTGTGTGTTTACATGAAGGGATAAAGCTCCCACCGGATCCTCCAAGGGTTATGCCATTCTAATCAAAGCTGGAAATCTCCTTCCACCTCTCAGCGAGACATCCGGGTCCCTCTGGACTGTGATGGAGCAGGGAGCTTCCACTCCACCTAACCCCTACACCAGCCGAAAATGTCAAACAATGAAAGGCACTAAATCCTCGAGAGAAAATGCTCCCACAGCAGAGACCACTGTGTGCTGGAGAGGCTGCTGGAGCCAGGGCTTAGGGTACAAGAAGGCTACCCAAGGCCTTACCTGATTGGATGGGGGCTTGCTAAGCCTGGGCCATGTGTGTCAATCATCCGCTCTCCTCTGGGAGACTGCAACTTTGTTGCGAACTCCACTTTATCTCTGCTCTGAGCTCCCGGGTCCGATGTCTCAGTGGGTTCCACATCCCTGTGAGGCAGCCACCGCTGTCTACCCAGTTTACAGAAGGACAATGTGGCAAACGTCAGAGAGGTTCGTGTTCCCAGTGCAAACGGGGCAGAGATCAGGGCACCAGGCTGCAGGTTCTCAGGCACAGAGAGTATGGGTCAAATGTGCTTATGTGACCAGTGTCCGGAACAGATGTGGAATATCAACTTTAAGTGAAATGAAATTATGGGCTAGGGATGTGGGTTAGTGGATAGAGTGCTTGCATGAAGCCTTGGTTTGGACATCAGAACTGCGGAAACTGGCCATGGCGTGGTGGTGCCCCTCCCCATGTAATCCCAGCACTCAGGAAGTTACAAGCTCCTACACACCAGAGTATGGCCCCGTCTCAGATAAGTGAACAAAGAAACAATCCGTAAGTTCCAATCCTTGCCCCATGGATGAACCTCGGGGCCATTCCACTCAGGCCAGTGACAAGGGGCACAGGCTGGAGGGTCCACTTACAGACTCCCTGAAGTCATCGAATTCAGATGAATGGCATGGGGACTGCCAGAAACCGGGGGGGGGGGCACGGAGAGACAGGGTCTGTGTTTAATAGAGACAGAACTTCAGTGCAGGAAGTTGAGGAGGCTCTGGTGATGACTAGTATCGCTTTGGATGCATTTGAAGTCATTTAATATTTTTAAATGATTAAAATGATTAACTTTAAGTCAAGTACTTTTCACCATGATTAAAAAACAAAACAAAACAAACAGACCCTACCTTGGGTTGGTGAGACAGCTCCTAGGGTAAAGACACCTACCATCAAATCCAATGACCTGAGTTCCATCCCCAGGACCCACTTAGGGAAAAAAACAGAAGCGACTCTTACTAGCTGTCCTCTGACTTCATATGCTCACTGTGGCACATGTATGTATGCATGTGTGCACACGCATGTGCGCACACACATAATAATATACTTTATATAACTATAATAATAAATATACTAAGCAATTTATTTATTTAAAAAAAACTTAAAATGTCTTTGATCACATCAGGTCACTCCTCCAGGCCTCACATGGTCCCTGGAAACAGACCCAAGCTCCTTTCACTGGAGAGCGGGGGGCTCTGCACCCTGACCTCTCTCTCCCCTGCCACCCAGAGACCTCATCTCTGCTCCGATGTACCAGCCTGGACTGCCCCTTGAGGTCTTATCATTTGTCTGTCTGGAAGTTTCTTCGTCCCATCCTTCATAGCACTGGTTCTCTGTCACCGAGTTTCAGTTTAAATGTCACCTTCGCAGAGTGGTCCTTCCTGGCCACTTAGTAAAGCAGTCCAGTTCCTATCATGTGACCCATCTTAACTCTGCAGAGAGCTTTCCCCACTCTACTTCTCTCCCTCCTCTCTCTCTCTCTCTCTCTCTCTCTCTCTCTCTCTCTCTCTCTCTCTCTCTCTCTCTCTCTCTCTCTCTCTCTCTCTCTCTCTCCTAGTCAAAAAGGACAAGAGGCCCTCCAGGAGAACAGCTCTGAAGAAACTGGCATATGCTAGGTCTCTGAAGGAGCCGAGAAGGGGGCTGCCCGCAAAGAGGGTGCTTTCCCAACACAGACTGGCCCATGTGACCTCAGGCCATGCAGTGCCCCCTGAGAGCAACTCAGCCGAGAGCCCAGCAGGAAACGAGCTTGTCAGACTTGAGGGGGCTTGGGGACCCCCTCCAACATACACCAGGATGAGCCCAGCCTCCTCCAAATGGGAAGGAGGGCAGGGGAAGAGGACAGAAAGAACAGGCTGACCAGTGCCACAGAGCTGGACCAAAGCCCCCCTCCAAAGGACGGCAGGGTGCTTCGAGAGCCCTGCCTCCCATTCCACAAGCTGCCTGCTCCGCAAACCCTTGCGAGTCGTTCTCCCAGAGACACTCCCCTCCAGCAACATCTTCATCTGCCTCACCAAGTGGATGGGCACTGACCCAAGTTTGGAACGTGGAGAAGGGCGCGGGAAGGGGGTGCGTGGGGAGCCTGTCAGCAGAATGCAGTGGAGCTGCTCGGTTTCCAAGGCAACTGTGCCGGGCCCCGCACCCCAAGCTCAGCCAGTTGGAAGCGCCCGGAATCCGCATCCAAGCAAGCTCCACGGAGTCCTGCCTGTCCCTGCAGGCTGGCGGCGGGGGGAGGAGCAGGGATGAGTCCCCCCTACCCCACCCCACGGCCTGGTCCCCTGAACATGACCGGCCACTCCGCTCAGCTCAGCCGGTTTCGGGTCGCAAGCTGGCACCAGGCGGTAGCGGCAAGCCACCGGGCCACTCCACCGCTAATTACTTCCCATGATGAACATGTTATTATGTCTTACACTCGAGATAATCAATTTGGAATCGCCACTTTGATGAGTTAATGGGCACTTGGTGGGCATTTGAGAATCTGTGCAAGGAGCGGGTTCTATTTTTAACAGCAGAGCTGATCAGGGTACCAGAGGACAAGACGGGTGAGTCCTGTGTTCTGCCCTCCTTTCCCTCTCCTCCTCCCACATCCCTTATTCCTTCCTTCTTTCTCCCTCCATCTCTCCCCCAGTATTCTCCCCCTCTCTCTTCTCTCTCTTCCCTCCTGTCCACCTCCTTCTCTCTCCCTCCCTCCCCCTCCATCTTCTACTCCCATTCTTTCTCTTTTCCTCACTCAAGTGTTGGTTCCTTGTCCCTCTCCTCCTGCCTTTTGGTCCCCTTTCCTATTCTCCCTCTCCACACCCAGGAAGAACTCATCTCTGTGACAAGGTTGTTACCCCAGATTTAGCACACCACCCCAGAGGCTGACACCTCCATTTACACACCCAGCACCCACAGGGCTGAGCTGTGGCCAGGCTGGGTCAGTAGCCATTGGTCCAGCTTCATCAGGCCCAGGACTCGTCCTACCCCTGACCCCAACAACAACTGCAGTGTGTGTCCCAGAAGCTGGACCCAGGGCCCAAGGGGGGAAAATGGACCACAAAAAAGTCCAAACATGTTCCAAACAGATTATCAAAGAATCCCTAACTAGTAAGCCAGATTTCAAAGCTATGGCAGCAGTTTCCCCCCCACAGGAATAAAGACAGTCCACTGGGAAAGAACAGCATTCTCATGAAACAGCCGTGGGAAGGTGGTAGGATGTCCACCTGCTTAAACAAAAAAGTTTAATAAATAATATTTAAATATTTTAAATAATAAAATAATGAAACAGGGCCCATCTCAGGCCATCGCTGACCCCAGGTGTGAACACAGAGGCAGTGAGAGGCACACCTCGATGTGCAACCCCAAACACTAAGGCCCCCAAAAGCAAAGAAGGACAAGCTATAAACTGATCTTCAGATTAAAAGTCTTCTTAATTTTTAAAAAATCTTTATTTTTTATTATTTATTTATTTTTAAGATTTATTTATTATGTATACAACATTCCTTCCATGTATGCTTGCATGTCAGAAGAGAGCACCAGATCTCATTATAAATGGCTGTGAGCCACCATGTGGTTGCTGGGAATTGAACTCAGGACCTTTGGAAGAGCAGTCAGTGCTCTTAACCTCTGAGCCATCTCTCCAGCCCCC
>PVIU01014824.1:0-50442 GCA_004026605.1 Ondatra zibethicus
ATCACCTCCACCATTACCACCACCACCATCACCACTATCATCACCTCCACCACCACCATCACCACCACCGTCATCACCATCACCACCATTACCATAACCACCACCATCACCACTATCATCACCTCCACTACCATCACCACCACCATTACCATCACCACCACCATCACCGCCACCATCTGACCAGTAAGAACTTACCTTCTAATTGTTTTTTCTGTTTTCATCTTCCCTATGACTTGTGTCCTCCACAGCTCCTTTTTCTCTGTGGATAGCTCCCCATTACGTCTCATTGTTAGCTGCTGTCCCTGTTTGGTTCTTCAGATAACTATGGTGTCCCAGTGACGGTGAGCGTCCAGGACAAAGCATTCCACTAAGAGTCAGGTGGATCAATGCAGGATGTGCATGGTTGGTGCCAGAGGAATGGCTTTGAAGGAAGAGAGTGGGATTGGCACCTGTGTTCTGACAAATGATTAACATCTTTCTCGTTTTTCACCTCCCAAAGCATGACAATTAAAACAAGCTCAACTCACTTCATTTCAACTTCCCAAATACAGCTTATGGAAGACTATTCATAGGGAGATCTCAGTTATTCAAGAATCCTTTGCATTTGAAACAGCATGGTAAAAAAAATGTATGGTAAGAAAAGTGACATAGAAGAAAGAAAAATAGTCAGGAAAATTTCTATTATACACAGTCTGTTTAAATCCATTGTAAACAACGCAGTTCCTTTTCTACAAGGAAAGTATCTTCAAACACATTCACTAGTGTCTCTGAATGCAGTAACTTCCCTCATTTTCCAAATAATTTGCTTAAAATCATGTAGCGAGAGGACTAGGCTGAAACCTCGCTGACACCCAGATTTGCTGAACTTAATACACTTCTTTTTATAGTCTTGCACAAGCCGTTCTGATCCTATCAAAGTGTTCGTAAGTCAATATGGTAGGAAGAATTGGTAGCACTCAATGAAGGATTGATTACACTGTAGTGAGGGTCAAGGAGCTTTCCTTGAATGTCCTTAAACATTTTCAACACACACACACACACACACACACACATGCACTCATGCACACTCCACCCAACAGCAACTAAAGGGAAATACTCTACAGTTGACTTGAAGAATTGGTATTCCCCATTGTTTTATACTAATGAGAAAGTCAAAGTTTCTGACCTAAGATGAGGTGATCTGGTCATTACTTGATGGTTTTGTCCCCTCTGTGGTAGTCACTGTCAGTTTCTTCATTGTCCTTCTGGTTCTCAGTATCATTCTTAAATTCCTCACAATGTTTGCAGTCCAAGTGCTAAGACTGTTTGAGAAAAGTCTTCCGCTTATGTAAAGAAAACAAGACATTTCATGTACCCAAGCATCATAAACATTTAATATTTTCATGTTACAAATTTCACCCATGTGGTTCCAAAGGTTCCAAACTTCTTAGGAGCCAGCCCATTAGATTTTCAACTGTTAACACAGAGTTAATATATGACCCATAAATTCAACACAAAGATATATATCCAAGGGAAATGTAAACACATGTCCATACACAATTTCCACATGACTGCATAGAGCAGCAATAGCCATGATGGGCAAACAGTAAAAAAACACCCAAATGTCTATCAGTTGATAAATAAATAATTAAAATGCAAGCATACAGACACCATGCGCGAGCACACACACACACACACACACACACACACACACACACACACACACACAGAGGCAGACTGATGAAGGCAAACGTTCAAGGCCAGTTATACGAAACCCTCATGAGAGTGACACTCATCCAGGAGGAGGTATAGAACAGATTACATCATTTGTTTATTTTTGGGCTGAATCAGAACTACCCAGGTGTCTAGCATTAGCCATCTTGGCTCATTTTGGTTATCCATATCAGTGCCATGCTGTCTCAGCTGTCCCTTATGACTGTCTGTTCCCTGCAGAAGGAGATAAAGGGGGGAGGGGAGAGCTAGCATAATACATGATATATATATATATATATATATATATATATATATATATATATCCAAATAAAAACTTCAATTAAAATGTGAAGCTGTAAATATTCATAAGCAGCTAAAAGATGTGGGAGTTCTCAGTAAGGACAGTTATGAAAATCTTCTAGAATGATTTTGGTATTGATTCCACAATGATGAATATAGTAAAATCATTCAGTTTTATACACAAAGAGGTAAATTACGTGATTATATCTCAATAAAGTATTTTTAAAAAATTTTAGTCCATGGTGGATGAACAGCCAGGACTTCGACACAAGTTTTATGTTCAGGCAGGCAAGTTCTAGCCCTCTAATGTGCTGACTGGATGAACTTGGTCACACTACTCCATTCCTCTTGGAACCTGTGTTTTGTTGTAAAACGGAAGCTATCTCTTTCTTGGCGTGAGGAGACGTTTCAAAGGAAGCACACAAGAGCCGGATGTGGTCCTGTTCTGTCTTCTGGCTGCTTGGCCACTTTCCAGAGTCATAAACTCCCACCCACAAAATAATACTTAAAAAGTTAAAATACTTGCCTAAGCAAAAGGTTTTGTCAATGTTGTTTTGACTCTGTCCTGAAGCCTGGTGAGACCAACCTGTCTTCCCCACCCCTTTGTTAGAGCCTTTCCATCCCTAGGCTTGTGTTTGCGTTCTCTTCCTTTGTTTGAGTTAGAATTTTAGGCAACCAAAATGAAACACTCACCAAAGAGTCACCCTTTGTAGCAGTAATAACACCAATTACATCGTTCTCCAGAGCTGAGAACACCCAGTCATTAAGTTTAACCATGTGAGCTCCGCAAATCTTTGCAAAAGCAAAACAGCTGTTTCTCTTTGGCTCCATCTTTTAAGGAGTTCCTCCAAGGCCTAAAGACGTACCATCAATGCTACCACCAAGACGCCCCATGTCGCAAAGCAGAAGGAGTCCTTTGGTTTCATTTTTAGACATCTGAGAAGCTTCTAAATGCAAAGCAATATGGCGTTTACGAGGTGTCAGGCACTGGGCTAGGAATCTGATGAGTAGGGCGTTTGGAGATTGTAAAGTATGTATTACTATGATTCCTGCTTTGCGAATAAACACTGTCGCATGGAAAATGCAGCGACTTCTGAAGATTGCATAACTCCTAAGAAGCAAGGCTGGGGCTGCACTTGGCCAGACTGGCTTGATGGCCCTCGTTTCCATGGGCCTCTGCGGACCTCCTGTTACTCAATTTCTTTCACCCGTTCCTATTTCTGACTTTATTCCTAGTCATGTATTTACTGTCCCTTCCATGTTCCTGCCCAGCCCTCCCCTTCATGACCACCCTGTGACAACCTCCTGCCACCACCGGGGGTGGCATCCACTAACTGGTCCTTGCTGTTGGAACTATCCACAGTGCTCCTCATCATGGGGCAGAGTAGCCGGCGGGAAACCCAGCTTTGGCCAGAAACTCACAAAAAGACACACAGCGCGGATGAAAACCGGCACAGCTGCAGCTGGGGGAGGCTTGACAAAGAGATGGCGTTTTGTGCACCTGGCCATGAGTGTCTCATCGGTGGTACGTGGGCTTCTAAATATGTTCACTGTATATGTAAGCATGGGCTTACAACATGACTACCTCTGGCCCATTTAAGACCCTTGAGTGAATTACAGAGAGGACCCCCCCATCCAGGCACATGGTGGTTGAGAGTGTCTGGGTACAGCAGTCAATGAAGAAATAATCCTTCTACTGGGTCCGGAGTAACTTGAGAGATGACCAATGGTGCTGTCGCAATCACTAGTTCCTCTGAGAGCACCAATTCCTGGGCATTTCCTGGGGACCTGGAAGTCTGCACAAGTGCAAAGCGGGGGAGAGGGGGTGAGTATGAAGAGCCACCACAGCAGGATCCCTGCCTCCTATGGTCAATATCAATAACATTATCAACAGCGCCCTAAAAATCAATGACATAGTTATGTCTGGTACATAAGAGGCCAGCTATGACCATCTGTATCAATGGACACTCATTTAAGACAGTCATGATACTTGGCATGTTTTAGGTACCATCAAATACCCATCCATACATACATCCATACATACAAGTGGAGAAAAGAGTAGGTGGGCAGGTGCATGCGTGCCACCTTAGGGAAAGAGCGGGCATTACACGGGAAGCAGAACCAGACCCCAAGCAAAGAGAAGAAATAGGACAGAAATGTGTATTTGCCACATTTCCACCTAAGCCCCAGAAAACAGCAGGCATCAAACCGAGTCACAAGCAGGATCTCTGCAGCCAGGAGCTAGGATCTGATCTGTCAGCCCGGGGCATCTCAAGCTGGGGTCTACTTTGGTCTCTGATTCTGACTAAGGGGATCTGGGCTGGGACCTGAGCACCACTTGCTCTGATGAGTTCTGGGGCGGCACTGCTAAGCTCACCCGTGAGCTACCCACATGGAGGAGCAAGGCATGAGGTGGCCACTGATGGATCTGGGGAAGGAGGCAGGCCTGTGACTGTCCCCTGGAAGAGCTTTGAGAAATGTCACGTGAGAACTGATTGGCAGGTTTGCCCAGGTTCACATGCTGCCTAGCCTTGTCCATAGGTCCTCCAGTTCTTGCACCCGCTGCCTACCTGGTAAACATCATCTCTTCTAATAATAGAGAAGAAAGCCCTCTCTCAAACTCCACTCTTTTTGACCAAGTAGCCACTAAACTCAAGTGAGTTCTCTGAGTAATTTTAAAATAAAATTAAATCATATTTAAATCACTTTGTTAGCCAGAAATTGTTTGGGTTGTGTAAAATGTGTTCAGGCATGCTTATTTTAGGAACAATGGCATTTTTCTTTTGAGTCATGAGCCCAGGAACACTTTTATTTTAACTCACTAAGCCACTGCACACATCTCTGCTACATGGTAAGAAATTAGCTTCAGCCTGGGTGTTTGATCACCACCCCACAGCTATGGACCCCTGAAATAGGCCCCAATCGCTAATTTCATTCAAAATTACACTTTACACTCTGCTGAGCTAGCCTTGGGTGTTTCTGGCTGGTGACACTACCTAAAGCTGTGCTGTGGGGACTGTTATTATCAAGGGAAGAGCACGGAGGGGGTGCAGTACAGGGGACAGAAGAGCCGAGAGCTGAAGGGACCAGGGGAGCGGAGAGGAAAGCAGAGGGGAAGGGAGAGGAGCAGACCAGCCCTGCTTCCCCGGGGAGCACTGAAGTAGACCCAAGATTCTCTGCTTGTTGACTTCTGGACTCAGTGTACTCAACGCGCCCGAGCCCAGTCTGGCTGAGTTGTCAAGCCTAGTTGTTCGCATTGGGAAGGCCACCTGCAGTGGGGAGTGAAGGAAAGAACCTGAGCAGAGGGACAAGGCAGAGGTGAAGCAAATGAAGTCAGGCACCCGGAAGATGGCTTTGATCTTAGCATTGGCCGTGCTCCTTCGGCCCCTTCAGGTAACAAGCGAGCTTCGCTTGTATCCTAGCATAAAACCTGACGTCAGCTCCATCCTGTCACCATGAACCCTAAGGATGGAGTACAAGATAGCCTCCCCGTTCCTAAGGCTGCTGTAGGACTGAACCTGAGTCCTGTGTGTTAGGCTGTTTCCTATTTTCTATGAACCGAACATAAATTCTCTATAGATAAAAATCAACCGGCACCCGGCACATTTTTTTTGTCTGCCACAAAGCAACCTAAACAGCACAATACTGAGGCTGCTTGAGGATATGCGACAAGGTCTGGGTTAAAGGGACGGTCATTCTAAAGAATGATTCCTAGGCAATACGTAAAGTTATAGCATAAACAACCACATGCAGGAAAATCACAAAACATTACATACGCATGTGTATCATCTATGGGTACAGACTTCATCTAAATCCATTTTATTATGACCTCCATTTTCTGACAATATAGTACACGGCCCTGTGTATTCATTTTAATTCATATGTAAGCCATTGAGTAGAACGACAAGGATGTTTTCCTGCTAAAAGGCAGCTCTTCTCTCAAAATTCAGAGGCCCCTACCTGACGCCTACAAAGCTTTTATGTTCTCTCCAAGGGAAGCCAGGAATCTTGTGCCTTGTGCTCTGAACTCTGTGTGTTCATTAATTATTTGGTGGATTTCAGAGTCACACGTCTTCTCGAGAGGGCAAGGTCACATGCAGAGGACTCTGGTAGTTTTGGTCGTAAACAAACTTCCAACCTGACTGCAGTCAAGCTCAAGGGTGGCCGGGAGGCAAGGAGGAGACTGAAAACCATCAGAAGCACCCGATACCCCGCCTGTAGGCCTCTTAGGAAAGCCCTGTAAGCTGCTCACAGCTTAACTGGGAGGTCCTTTCTTCTCTCTAAATGAGAGAATTTTAAAAAATGATGGGATCTCCAAATCATGGGGAAATGGGTCAGAAAGTAAGCAGAGTGGGTCTGTTTGGCATGAGGGTTCTCTTGAGGGAAAGTGCTTGATAAACCTGGCACTTCCACCTCCGTGGCAAACACTCGGTTGGGCAGCCCTGTGCCCTGTGGAATGAGGATGTTCCAGACTTATTTACAGCTAGCTGCCTTTGTTTACACTCTCTAAAGTACGTATTTTTATTTTGTCTATAGAGAGACTACTTTGGTAGAGGAGGAATTGGATGGGTATGGGTGTGGGTGTGTTCTAAACACAATGTATTCTTATACGACATTATCAAACAATAATAATAAAAGTAAGTGCTGGAGAGATGGTTTAGTGGTTAAGAGCACTTGCTGCTCTTCCTCAGCCCTTGAGGAAAGTGAGGTTCAGAACCTTAGGTGGCAAATGGTGACTCGTCAGTTCACCCTGGATGGCCAGTGCCTTAGCTCTGGCTGCTAGAACAAGCATCAGGGACTAGCTGGCTTCAACAGTACAAGCCTATATCTCCTGGCTGGGATAGCAACTCCATCTCAAGGAGCTGCTGGCTGGCTTCAGCTTGTCCAGTGTCCTGCTGTCGGGCGCAAGGCCAGAAACATGGAGAAGACACCAGGCACATGCTGAGATAGCCAACCATTACTAAATATGCTCTTAGATTCTTTTTATGAGATTGTACGTATGTGTTTGGAGAGGGGGCATGCACAGCATCTGTGTACAGGTGCCCACAGAGGACAGAAAGGAGCACTGGGTCCTTGGAGCTGACGTTACAGGTGGTTGTAAGTTACCTGATGTAGATGCTCAATAACAAACTCGGGTCCCCTGAAAGAGTGGCAAGTGCTCTAAGCTACTGAACCTTCTCTCCAGCACTTATTATTATTGTTGTTAATAATAATATTATTATTGTTGTTGATAATTTCGTACATGAATACATCGTGTTTAGAACACATCCACACGTATACCCATCCAATTTCCTCCTTCCAATATCAGAGTAATCTCTCTCCAGACAGAATAGAAATAGATACTTTAGAAACTGTTAACAAAGGCAGCTGTAAATAAATAGATTCTCGCTCCAATATAAATATTTCCAGGGGAAGTCCTAGGTACTCGAGTTTCTGTCCCTACAGAGCTATGCAATGAAACCTGGACAACCCATAAAATCCAAATGGCCGTTGCTTTGGCACAGCAGGAGTCTTGGGTACCATATTCAAGCACCACTTTGGACTTTATAAGAAGCGTCATTTGGGGCTTCCCTCTTCTACTCTCTGCCCAAAAGCGGCACACGAATTTTCTGTTTCTGTCAATGGGTCAGCAAGGAGGAAAGGAGGGGTTTAGGAAAGGGGCCCATACCAAAGATCGCGATGTCTGCGAGCTGCCACTAACGTGCCGTCAGCAGAAAACAATGCAAAGCAGGGTGGATTTGATTTGGATGTCTTCAGTTTTAAAGACTACAGAAAACCAGTGAAAGGCTTCTGTGTATTACCTCGTGGGAGCCTGCCAGCCCTCCCCCAACAGCAGTATTTTTATTTTACAGATGCCAACACTAAGCGTTAAAGACGGCTCATGATGAACACTGCCCTGGGAACCTGGGGTTAGAATAAAGCATACAGCCAGGTCTTCTGACTACAAGTCCCATGACCTTCAGGCGTGTTTGCAGAAGGAAGTTCAGACGTTTTGAGCTGGCAATGCCTACTGCTCTTTCCAGAACTATCTAAGATGTCTGGGCTGACCAGGCTCCGAGGTGGGGGACACTTACAGCATTTATCTTCTGGGCCTGGCCTGCATCTGTGAGCCAGCAGAGGTGCTGTGGCCCCTTTGTCCTATGTCTCGGTCCTAAGTTTTGTAATAGTAATAAAAGAAATTAGGTGACTGTGTTGGGAGGTAGGACCTCTGAAGAGCAGCTTATGCTAAGGATGAGACACTGGGGTGTGTGCTAATCTGTTAGGTGTTCTTAAAAGAAAGGGGCCTGAAGACAGAGAGAGATCATTAGAAGGTGGCCATCTGTGAAGAGAGGGACCTGGAGAGAAAACAAACCTGTGGATGCCTTGATCTCAGACGTCAAGTCTCCAGGCCTGTGATAAAGCAAATCTGTCTGCCTAAATCATCTGTAGAAGCATTTCATTTGTATTTTAATAAAGAAAGCTTGCCTAAGAGATTCCTGGAGGCAGAATCGCCATTTTTGGAATGAGGTCGAGGTAAGAGCCAGTGGCCGGCTGCTTTGCTTTTCTGACCTTTAGGCAAGCTTTATTTATTAAAATACAAATGAAATGCCACTACAGCTGTCCAGTGTGGGATGCTTTGTTACGGTAACCTGGCAAGCTAACAGACAGTTTACATGCGTGTGTACTAGGGTTCTCTGGGAAAACATCAAATAGGAGATGTGTGTGTATGTATACATATGCATATATATACATATATAATGCATGTACACATGTGATGTGTTTGTGTGCTGTATAAACATGCACAGAGAAAGATTTATTTCAAGGAGTTTGAGTGGGGCTGGAGCCTGCAAGTGGGGGATTCTGACGTCGGTGAACACTGCAGCCCAACTTCCGGAAGCTGCGCAAGGCCAGCATCCTTCCTCCTCAGGACACCTCACGCTTTCCTCTCAAGGTCCTCAGATGACTGATCGGGAAGGCCTCCCCACATTGAGAATGGTAACTTGCTTCACTCAGAGTTTACCTGCCTAAGCATGAATCAAATATAAATAATGCCTTAACTGCAAGACCTAGATGGATGTTTGGCCATGCAACAGTGCACAAGGTGTCGTATAAAATTAACTATTACTCACGTGTGCATGTGTGTGTGGGAGTGCCTGGGGGCCTCTCTGTGGTTCTGTTTGTCTGACTGAACCCCGATGGATCAACATAGGTGTTCCATTTTTAATTTTTAAATTAAACTTTTAAATTAAAACTTTTTAATTTAAGTTAATTTAATATTTAATTTTATTTTATCTTTAAATTAAAAATTTAATTTAAATCAAGAAGTTTATGGTTCTCACCTTTAGTATTTATCAGCATCCTTCACCTCATCAAAATAGCATCTACTGGCTGAGAGAAAATTCAACGCTGTGCAAGCTGCTTGGCAAAGCCCAGGCCCATCTGCTGGGTCATGAGTGGGAGTTGCCCTTAGGTTTGTACATCTGAAACGGGGTTCTCCAGCTTTTATATGCTTCAAAACGCCAAGGGGCTGCTAAAACACAGATCTGTGGGGCTGGAGAGATCGCCTGGTCAGTAGCAAAGAGCTTTCAGGCAAGCGTGAAGACCTGAGTTTGAATCCCCAGAACCCAGATAAAAGCCAAGAGGAACGGTGCATGTCTGCAGCCCTCATGCTGGGCTGAGGGAAGGGAGCAGAGATGAGCAGATTTCTCGAGCTCACTACCCCGCCAGTCCAGATAGACAGTAAGCTTAAGGATCAGTGACTTAGATATTAGAGATTTCCAAGGCCCGCCCAAGAAAACCAAGGGTATCTGCCCACCAAACACACCACAGCTCATGCCAGTGTTTTCAGGCACCCCCAAACTGTATGAAGATCCATTAACAGGAGAAAATAAATGTACCAAATGTGGCCTGTACGTACAGTGGAACATAATCCACAAATCTGAAAGAGAAAAGGACTTGTGTCATATGGAACAGTATGGTGAACCTTTCAAATTCTGTCCTGAGAAAAGAAAACAGACAAATAGGCCAAAGCCAGACACCATCTAGTTCCACACAAGAAAGTCACAGACAGTAAAATGAATTGATGCAGTAGAGACAGGATTGACTGGGATGTGCAGCGGGAACTCAGTAGGGATGCTGTAATTGTCCTTGGTCTTCCTGTGAGTCTTAGCTACGCAGATACCTTCATATAAAAATCCCTTAGGCAACACTCTTGAGACGTGAGTAGCATGTGAGTCACAATGCAGTCATACCTCAGGGTGCTGACTTTTCCTGTTAGACAGAGGGAAGTCAGAACCCACCATCCCCAGTGCCCATTTTTCCTCATAAAGACGCTTCAATTTCTCCTAAGATCAGAAGGAAAAAAACCCATATAGTGCAGATTTGATTATATTGTCTTTAAACCCATAGCCATAAAGTACAGATGCCAGGATTTTTATGGGAGAAGGGGTACACAATGGCAAAAGTCCCTGTGGTCTTCCCAAGTCAAAGTGCAAGCCCCGAGGCCACATAAGACATAGAGGTACACATCTTCCACTTAGAAGTGGCTGTGGGAAGTATTTAAACCATGTCCTTATCTCATTGCCAGGCCTGTTCTAGTCGTTAATGGCTTTGTCCCCCTGAGGATGCTCCAACGATTCCATGCATCTGTGTCAGAGAGACAGACAGTGTGAGCTCTGTCTATCTGAGTGGGATATGAACAGGAAGATGAGGGAAGTCTGAGCAGCATCAGCGCGAAGGAGCTCTGGTCCTGACTCGTTCCCCACTCTCTATGCACTTCGCCTACAGCCATGTTAGCAATGACAAAGGGAAGCAGGAAGACAGCTCTTGGTCACGTGTGCTGTGGGCTTTCCCACTGGGCCATGGTTCGTACTCTGCCACATAGTGGAGAAGCTGGGGGGACTGGAAGGAGAGGGCTAAGGGAAGCCTTCGATGTCTTTGTTCCAGACCTAGTCAACCAGATGGGGACAGTCCCTCAATGCACACATACTATCTCCCAGCCTAAGCTCAGTTCCCCAGGCACAAAAGAGATATATAAGACCTTGGGTGTCCTGCCCTCAGAATGTCAGCACCTAGCCAAAGGAAATGGTGTACACATTTAAGTTAGAGCAGTGATCAAGTATCAAAACAGCACAATAATGGAGTGGATACTTCAGAAGAGATGGAGTAAAATCAATCCTAAAGCTTTAGCCAAAGAAGAGAAGATAGAACAGAGTTAGGCACCCACTACCAACCCAGCCTGTGTGCTCTCATGACCTTTGGAATAAATAGCCTTGTTTCAACCCCGGCACCTCACCGCTGGAACCCCAAGTCTGCTTCATTGCTTGTGACTACTGTGGCTGTAGACAAGCCACTCCACTTCTCCAGTCCCCATCCTTTTCCGTGTGCAAAATGACCATGATGATGTCACCACATGTGAGGTCATGAAGATTCCGAGGCATTAGAACACATACAGATGGTACATGGCATGAACAAGTAAATTCCTTTCAAATGATTACTCTTGTTATGTTATCTCTCCCAGACTCCTTGCCATTGCTGGGTCACTCAACGTTTCTCCAGTGCACTAAGAGTTGGGTTTCAGCTGTAAGCCCCCTGTCCCCAGGGATCCAAATCCTGGGGTAATGACTGAAGAATCAAGACAGTTAGAAGCTAAAACACCTTTGGGTGCACCTCCGGGAATGCCCCAAGGGTGTACACACACACTTAAATCTTAGTGTGCTGTTATCCAGAAGTGGCTGTTGTTAGAAAGGAAAGAATTTTTAAAACATTGCCATGCCACAGCAACCGGACTGGTAAGTGATCCAGAACAGGCTGAAGTGATAAAAATATCTGTGAAAATGTCCAGATTGATGATACATCCTAAAAATAAGTTTCAGAAACTAGTGAAAGAAGCGGAGTGGGCCTGGCTCCCATACGTGCCATTTCATGTTTTATTTTTTGAGGGCTAAAATATTCAGTTTGAAAATGATTTGAGCACGGCCATCTGGTACGAAGAGCAAGTGAAAAGCCCCCGATCTGGGACAAAAGGAAGCTGCATCTAAAGAGCTAGGGAGTAAAACCTAACGCACTGAGGGCAAACAAACGCAGACGCAGCCCTGTGTGTGTGGAGCTGACACCGCTCCACGCACGTCTTCAAAGCGGTCTGCTGTGCTACTCCCTAGCAGGTGCCGACTTAGCCATTCGTTACTTCTCTTCTCAAGACTTGGAAGCAGATGGGCATCGCTGCATTGCCAGCTTTAAGAGAAAATGGTTTCCAGCTATAAATTCTAGCCTTAGACAAGCAAGCTCCCTTTCTGACTCTGACGAGGAATGGAGGGCTCTAACACAGCGGTGTCTCGAGAGAGCACTGCCAGCATTGGTTGGAACTGCAGTCACAGAAAACCAGGGTTCTTGGTGGATGCAGCATACTCAGTGAAGGAGTTACAAGGCCAAGCTGCTCCGGACGACACTCGAGTATTTTTATGTTTTTCTGTGAGGAAGGGGACTTTGCCCGCTACCATTGTCAAGGGGCTTGGGGAGGATTTTGTCATCACATTGTCAGTCAGGTTGTCCCCAAGCATTAATTAGGTTGGGCAGGTAGGATGACCAAACGGCCTTGCTGGACCTTAGAGATGGGAGAATGAAAATACAGAACTCATATCTGTGACTAGTCTGGAGTTCTAGGGCAGGAGTTTGCACACACACACACACACACAAAAGCAAGTCCATTCTGGAATTCAGAGATGATCCCTAAAATAGATTGTATCATATTCATAATCGATGTCACTAATATAAATGAGTATAAATAATGTGAATATAAACACTCAAGTTTGGAGATTGAGTAAATATCTATTCACTTTAAGGGGAAATATAATATTTGAATTTATGCATGTAGTGTATAGAAATCAGGTTAGGTACCTGGTATGAGCACTGCCTCAAATATTTGTCGTTTCTTTTTCATGAGAATATTGACAGTATCTGCTATTTTGAAATGTACACTTGTTGTCAACTGCAGCCATCGTACCGTGCTACAGAACAATGGAAGCTATCCTCTCCTCCAACCGCATACCCGCCTGCACCCATCAGTGGGATCTCCCCGCCTCCCCTTCCCCACCTGCCCAGAAGCTTCAATGAGCCCTTCTTGTTAGTCTCGTCTCGAGGACATCTTCCTGTGCCTGCTGTGTGTCTGGGCATCAGAATTTCCTACACTGGTATGACAGACCAGACCAACACACTCTGAAGTTGTTTAATATTATCATCTACCCTCCTGCTGGAGGGGTTGGGAACTTCTTCACACAAAACTAAACAAGAAGCTCTGACTTTTAAGCTGGCTTTTGATGGCCTCCAACTCACCCTTAGCTACTTTGCATCTCTAAGATTCTGTGTTGCCTGGGTAATTACCAATTTGTCCATAGTCTTAGCTGCCTTAGATTACCCCCACACAAGATCATCCCCTTCCACTGACTGACATATCTCTCAGTTCGCCAATGGCAACAGCTGTCCCAGTAAGGTATCCGGGTCAGGTAGGACAGAGTGGGAAGAACTCCAGTCCCAGTCATTGCATATTTGAGACAACGCCGACCTCATGGTTGGAAGCACTATCAACCTTTGGCCTCTGCTACACACTGGAAAAGGAGCTCATTCTTTCTCTTTTAAATTCTCTTTTTTTCTGGCTTCCAGGGTCTGTAAAATGAATTGGAGACAACTTGAAACAACTTATAAATACCATGTCGCCTCAAATGACAAAAAACTCATGTTTTAAAGTTACGAACTTGGTCTTGGAGTGTTCTGTGCCATAATTTGTACTGTGCATTGTGGATTGTCACATTGGTACTCCTGAAGACACTTGCAAATGTGGACAAAAGAGGCATTTGCCCTTTGAAATGAGAGACATTCATCAATCTCTGACCTTACACAACTTGAGGGAAAAAGTTAACGCTCCTGGATCATACCAGTGATGTTTGGCAAAGCAGCTCATTATTGAAACCAAGCTGTCTGTAAGATGAAGGTCTATGCCTTAGTGTAGGACAGGACTGCCTAGCAGAGGTGGGATCACCTTGGATTTCTACTCCACTTGTCTATAAAAGGCACAGAAGAGCAGCTGTGGGTGCCAGGGGAACCTGAGCATTTGGCCAGTGAGAGAGCCCTCCAGAGGAGGTGATTTTAAGGATGATTTTTTTTATTATCTGGAACTTTAGCCGGGAGTTCAGTTGAAACAGGCAGAGTACTGAAGGGATTGATGAGAAATTAACTGTTGATTGGCAATGGCCAGTGACCAAGGAATCCATGTGCCGGTTAAAGCCTGGTACTTTCTCTGAATGATATATTCGCTCCTGTACAACAAAAATTCTAATTAGAATTTTCCATCATTTTTAGTCTTGAGCATCTTAAATATTCACGCTCTGCCATGGCACAGTCAACACTCTCGTGGTTTCTGTTGGTGAATGCGGCAACACCAGAAATCAATAACCTCACAGGGTTCCTACTAATTGGAATGAACTCAGGCAGCTGATGTAATGCATTATTTGTTTGATTTGAAAGTGTATTTTTCTCTACTCATATTCTAGGGTCAAAATGATGTCCTGAGCCTGCTGTGTCAACGTGAAGAACGTATTGTAAAAGCACCGTTCAGTTCCCTCTTGGTCTCTCTGTACAGAGACCAATTATCACAGTTACAACGCTTCAACAGGGAAGAGTCCACATGGCCCGACTGCCTAGGAAGTGTGAAAACCCAGCATCAAGTCACCGTCAGTATGAGAGCGGTTATAACGCCATCACGTGCAGCTTCAGAGTCTTTCTAGGAAAGATGTCATATTGGAGAAAAGATGTTCTTAGCAACTAAAATGTCACTGTGTGATAAATTATCACATTATATATAAAGTAACACATATCTTGCTCACACATTCTGACACAACTTTCACAATTACCCTGAGTGTTTTAATGTACAGACATCATGAGTAGCGGGAACGATACACGGACCGAAAGTACTTGCTTCTCGTATTTTCTCTGATGTCCCGAATTATTTTCCTTTTGGTAAGCCAGGTCACAACAGCGGATAAATCCCAAGCCCCGGGGACTTCTGTAGCCATGTTTCACAAAATCTAAATTTGATTCCATAATTAAATGTCAGATTTCAAGCAAGGAAGAGATGAACGGAAGACAGGAAAGGAAACCAAGAAGAGAAGGTGGAGTTGAAAAGGAGATCTGTGCAATCAGCTTGCTGAGAGGAAGGTGTGGGAGAATGGAAACAACGGTGGAGGAGAGAGTCCGTGCTGGAAACACCAGACAAGCTGAGCTCTTCATTCCTGGTGTGGTGGCTCGAAATGTCCCCCGGGGCTCATGTGTTTGTCTCCAGGGCAGGCTTTGAGAATCTATAGACTCATTCCTTTGCCTGCTCTCTCTCTCTCTCTCCTTCCCTCCCTCTCTCCACCCACCCCGCCTCTCCCTCTCTTTGGTGCTAGCGCTTCCTGTGTTAGATGAAAGCTATGGGCCAGCTCCCTGTTATTCCTGCTTCCAGCCAGACCTTTCCCACCATGGTGGACTCCATCCCTCTGGGACCAGAAGTCGAAACAACTCTTTCATCTTTATGCTGCTTTTGGCCTTGGAATTTATCACAGCCAAAGAACAGTAACGCACGGTGCAGCCTGTGACACACACTACGGCCCTGTGCAGCGGGCTTTCAGAATGTCCCATGGTCGATCGACTGTCCAGAGGTCCTCCACTCTCCCCCTGCTTCAGATAACTGTGTGAAGGACAGCCATGTTCCCTAAAGAGAAATACATCTCTAAATTTTTGGTAGCACTTTTGTCAATAGTTCAAGAAATGCTTCTCTAGTTCAGTGTTTCTCAATCTGTGTGTCACAACCCCCTTGAGGGTCAAAATGACCTTTTTCACAGGGATTGCATATCAGATATTTACACTACAATTCATAACAGTGGGAAAAGGACAGTTATGAAGTAGCAACAACAATGATTTTATGGTTGGGGCTCATGGCAACATGAGGGACTGTATTAAAGGGGCCCAGCATTAGGAAGGCTGAGAACCACTGCTCTAGATCAACTCATTCAGTTTGCAGATGATAAGGAAAGAAGCAGAGAGATGAAGTGAACATTGGTTATAGCACCAAAGAGCACAGACTCTGGAGTCTGATGTCCTGGGGATGGATGCTGTCTCCATCTCTACCAGCAATGGTCTGGATTGGACAATTTCTCTGTCTATTGGAACTGTATTAAATCCTATTTGATAGGTTGGCCTGTGGTCCCTTAAGACACTAATGAGGCTTGCTATGTAAAACTCCTGAAATGTGACCAGACGTGGTCATGGCTTGTGGCCGTGACTGCCACACTTTGCCCCTGAACCTCACTACTCCATTGCACTTCCTGCTTTAAGGTGTAACTGAGAAATGATGAAGGCAAATGAGTGATCACTTTGTCAAAGGACGTATTGCTGGATTCCTGACGGAGATCTTTACTGACAATGGTTAGTGGTCTATTTATATACTACTGAGTACTTGACAGAGAGACTAGAGGGAACCAGAAAAGGAGAGTTTCCTGAGCCACCACCAAATAAATTCAATATGGAAGCAAAGGCGTTTGCTTCTGAAAGAGTCACAAAGAAATAAGAAATACCATGTCAGAAACTTTATTGCAATATATTTATCTCGGGATGAGGTGCATAATAAATGATCAGACGTGATAAGTGATCATCACAAAGCAAGTGGCCTAACAGCAGAAATTTATTCTCCTTAATTGTGAATGAAGGTTAGGGTGTCAAGAATACTGTGCTCCCTCCCAAGGGTTCTAAAACAGAATCCTTCCTTGTCTTCTCCTGGTTTGCGTGGTGATCATCAACACTCGACATCCCTTGGCTTGCAACCACATCTCTGTCAGTTTCTGCTTCCATCTTTGTTTGGTTACCCTCCTGTGGTGCATGTCTCTCCTCACCTCCTTCTGCTTCCTGGTACAAACACAGTCACTGAGGCTGGGCAATTGTTCAGTCACTAAAGTGCTTACCAGAATCCACGTTTAAAAGAAAACCTCTGGCTGGGGTGGTGTGTGCGTGCAAACCTCTGGCTGTGGTGGTTTGTGCATGTAAACCTCTGGCTGCTGTGGTGTGTGTGTGTAAACCTAGCACAGGGTGTGGAGACGAGCAAATCCCTGCAGCTCACTGGTCTGCTAGCTTAGCCTGTCTGGTGAATGCTAGCCAACAAAAGACCTGCCTCAAAACAACAAACAGTGTCTGAAAAATAGTAACTGAGATTGTCCTTTGATCGGCATACATGTATGAGCACACACATGGACATGTACACAAACACACATGGACATGCGTGTATGCATACGCACATACACCCCACAGTCACTGGGTTTAGTATGATATCCTGACTTGATTCCATTCATGAAGACCGTTACTTCAAAGGAGGTCTTACAGGTATCAGATACTAAGATCTGAATGCCTCCCTAAGGGAGACGCGAGGCAATCTGAAAACTTGGTTTAGTCAAACAAAACTTTAATACGAGCCTAGTAGAATTAACTTATCTTCATTTCAATCCATGTTAATATAAGATGCATTTGAAGTATCATGGTACCATATTTTGAATTTGAAGTGCTCCCAATGTTTCATGTTTCAGGGACATGGTACTTGGCTGTAGTACTATTTTGGTAACTTGTAAAACCTTTAGGAAATGGAGCTTGCCTGGAGGAAGTGGGTCCTTAGAGACAGGTTACTGAAAGATTTTTTTAGCCCTTTGTTCTTCCATTGCTGTCAGTTTTCACGGTCTGCTACAACGGGAAGAATCTCTACTGTGTGTTCCTACCCCAGCTTCCAAACTATACATGATGCCTGCCCTGCCACAATCAACTGAAACCGGAGGCTGTGCGTTGACTTTGTTGCTGTGATAAACAGACTGTGACCAGAGGCAGCATAAGGAAGAAAGAGTATATAGGGGCTTACAGTTTCAGAGGGTTAGAGTCCTTCTTGGCAAGGGGGGTGCTTGGCAGCAGGGGGCCAAGGCAGGAAGCTGAGAGATTACATCTCACCACACACACGGGAAGCAGAGACAGCAAACTGGACGTGGGAAAATACTATATACACTTTCACAGCCTACTGCCAGGGATGTCCTTCCTCCAGCAAGGAGCCTCCAAAAGGTTCCATAACATCCCTAAACAGCGCCACCAACTGGAGATGGCATGACCAAATTCCTAAGCCTGGGGGGAACAATTCTCATTTAAAGTATCACAGCCATGGACCAAAGTAAACCTCCCCTCCCTTGCCCCTGTCAGATACTATGGCTACAGTGTCACACAGATAATTACTACAAATGATGTTGAAGTACGTTTGTGTCTCGGTTCCATCCAGCTGGGTGACAGACAGCAGGGAGGGGTCTGTGCTGCAGAAATAGTGTGACAGTTCTCTCAGGCTTGAAAGTCTTTCCCCAAAGGATCCAGGAAGTTGTAGCCTTGTCAGTTATGAAACGGGTACTCGGTCCGAATGCTAGCACAGATTCCTGGTCCTTGCTGCCTAAGGATTCAGTTTTGAGGCAGGGGTCTGAGCCCTAGCACAGTGCTTTGTACATTTAGCAAAGGAAAAAAAATATAAGCAGGGATTTCTGGGATGTCTTGCTATGGTTCAGAGGCTGGAGGGCCTAAAACTCCATCTAAAGATGCCCGTGCCAGAGGGTTCTACATCTGGGGCTCCAGAGGCCAGTGTGATGAGGAGGTCAGCCGCCTCCCTGCCATCTTAGCTGCTTTCCTGGGAGGCCCAGGAGCAGCCCGGTTGCCTGCCTCTCTTATCCTGGTTCTTGAGAGGCTCTGGTGATGGCAGCTGTGGCACTCCACATTCCGCGGGCCAGCCACCAGCTGTGGGCAGAGAGAGAAAGACAGACGGAACCCACAGCTCTCACTTCCTGACCCTGGGATTGTGGTTATGGTGATGTGCTCTTACACATGCTCAGGGGTTCCAGAAGCGGACAAACAAATACCAACTTCCTCAATGGCTGCTTCTAGATTATTCTGAGAGTAATGGATGGTCCTAGAATTCATTCTTCTAGGCTTTCCAAAATCCTGCAAGCAACTCATATCCTCAGTGAACCTATTAATCTTAAAGGACTTCCCAAAACGGGATCATTTCGTATACTAACCCTTTCTGGGTAATACCTAAATCAAGGATTAGGAACGTAGTCCAGCAGCAGAGAGCTTGCCTAGCATGTGCAAGGTCTCGGGTTCATTTATCCCTGCTACTACAGAAACAGGCTTAGAAAACAAACACACCACAATTACTAACATCGGCCCACACAACACTGTTTCAGAAAACTAAATGGAAATACAAGCACAAAGATGCACCACGAGGTCTATTCTTATGACCGCCTCTCTCCTCCTTACTAGGAAATGAAAAGGACAGGCATCACCAGCTTGCACTTGCTCCACATTGTCTTACGAACACACATCACGGTAAAAACCATACCAAAAATTACACACCTGACAGAATTTTGCAGTAAAATTTCCTTCCATCCTGTCCTCTGGAGTGAACCCTCCGCTCCTATATCATGGAGTGTGTTTTATGTTAAACCTTGCATGATACTATTAAAATAGTGACGTCATTTTCCAAAACAATTAAAAAGGATTGTTGCAGCTGGAGAGATAACTCAGCAGTTAAAGAGCACTCTTTGCTTTTCCAGAGGACCCAGATTCGGTGCCCAGCACCCACATGGCAGCCCACGATCATCTCTTGCTCCAGTTCTGGAGGAGCCGGTGCCCTCTTCTGACCCCTATGAGTGCCAGGCATGCACAGAGGACATAGCTATAGATGCATACACTCTTAAAGCATCCACATCTTGAAAAATGTCTTCTCTAGCATCGGTTGAATTCCCTGTGAACAGGCTCCTGAGGGAACACCTAACAATTTGGAAACTCTGAGACCATAACACGATGTTCACTGTTCACGTAGTGATTTGATCCCAGCACAGATCCATTCTGGGAAGCTGGGCTACTGGGAAGTGTTTCTGTGTGGGAGGCCCACTGTGATGGGAGCAGCATGATGCCTGGCTCTTCAGGAATGGCTATCCTTGTTCGTTTTGAAAATGGACTTTTGCTCGGTGCTCAACCGACAGACTACTTACTCCGCAGGCCACAAACGGCCTGTGTACAACTCCCAAATCCCATATGCTTCACTGACACCACTGATACAGAAAAGGGTAGGATGCAAAAGGCAAGGGACTTTCAGGACTGAAAAAGCCCCACCAGTGGTCCTAGCTCCTCCATGACTCAGGCATGTTTCCTCCTTTGAAGAAAGTACATTCTCTCTGTCCCCTGTTGGATCTGGTTTAAATCAGAAAGCCGATGGAGCATCTTCTTCATTGTTCCCAGGACAGTCTGGTGTCCAAAGTAAAGTCTAAGAAAGCTGATGGAGCATCTTCTTCGTTGTTCCCAAGACAGTCTGGTGTCCAATGTAAGGTCTAAGAAAACTCCAGACCTTTGTTCTTTGGGCTAGGGCCGCTGGGGCAGCCAATAGATCCTTTTTCCTTCCCAGAATGCCCCACGCACATTCTGAACTACACCAAAAGACATCAACTTTAGTAAGAGAGAAAGGGTCCAACAACCTGTTTCTACTGACTAAGAGAAACAGAAAAACTTGGGGACCTTCAGACAGAGTACAGCCTGCACCACATGTAGGCAGGCTGTGATTTTGCAAAAAAAAAATGTCACTCACTGGCAACTGGGCTCCTCTGATTTCCTGAACAAAGGCTGACTGCTCGCTGCTTGCTCGTGTGATGGCTGTAATTACCGGCATTATCCAAGTCGGTGCATGCCATTTGCCTTCTGCTCACTAACAGCAAGAGTAATGACAGGCCCAGAGGGGATGGACATACGTCCTGCGTGCCATCTAGAGCATCCAGTTAGAGTTCAGCCTTCCCCAGCCTTCCACCCAGTTCACCAACGTCTGACACACAGCAGAGGGAGAGAGACTTGAACAACTGTACATTGAAAGAAAGGCTAGAATTCTCACTGGAAGAATTGGAAACTGGGTGTATTGGCTCACGCCTATCATCTCAGAACAATGGGAGGATCGAGCAAAAGAATCATGAGTTTGAAGCCAGCCTGGACTATACAACAAGTTTTAGGTTAACCTGGGCTACACGAGGAGACTTCACCTTAAAAAATGATACTAATAACTATTATTGTTATTATTTGAAGACCAGATTTAGCAGTTTTTAAAACATGTAATCCGTGGTCCTACGTCCAGTCTGGAGGTTTTTCTCTCTTACTAATGAGCGTTTGTTGGTTTCTCCTAATTGAGAAGTTGCAGGGAGAAGAAAGGGGCCTTTGCATCCCTTCACATTTTCTCTACCAATTTCACATGAGCGTTTCAGCTAAAATCCATAACTACCTATTCACCCATCATCCCTGAGGCCTGCCCTTACATGAGCATCACGGAGGGGCCAGTGAGTCTCCCTGTCCTGTGGGACCCTGATCCTGTGGGAGCTACAGGGTCCTGCAGGATTTTGACAGGCTTAGCGACCAGCAGGTGACATGGGAGCTGCCTGAGAATAAGGCAAGAGGCAGCTCAAATGGACCCTTTGCAGAGGACTGTGTACAGCTAGCTGGGAGGGATGCCATTGGTTGCCTCTTAGGCCTTTGCTTTGTGAGTGACAGTTTCCCTTAGTCTCTGAAGATTCGACAAAGTGTCCTTGGTGTGCTTTAGGTGTTTAAGGTGACAGGGCCTCTCCCACCTGAATTCAAGATGTCTAGAAGGAGGCTGCTGAGTTGGCTCGTGGGTGACAGTGTTTTCCAAGTGAGTCTGGTGACCTGAATTTAATCCCCAGAGTGCCTGGTGAGACGAGAGAACCAGCTCCCCCCAAAAATTGTCCTCTGATGCACACACATCATGCACACACACATACTACTGCTACTAATACTAATACTACTAATAATGGCACTTTTAAAAGATGAATAATGGATACATCAGCTTACAGCAACTATGTTTATTTGTACAAGACAAGTGTAAGATTAAGGCAATCAAAATTCCAGCACGGACAGAGGAAGGGATGCCTTGTCTCCAGTCCCAGCTGTGGAGCCGCTGATGGTTGCTGAGAAAAATGAGGGCCACTCTTCTTTGAAGGTATGGCCTGTGGCAGGTTATCCATGCTCCCAGAGAAAGGTTCCAAAGCCACATGTTGGCACAAATTGGTTATAGGAGCTATTAGTAATAATAACTAATAAAAAAGAGGATATGAAATCAGGAGGGAGATGAGTTGGTGAGTCCCAGTGGTTGAGGAGAGGAAGAGAATGGATAAGATCAATACATTGCATATATCAAAGAAACTTTCAAAAAATAAATTTAAAACATGATTTTAAGACTATTTTAAAAAAGAAAATGTGTAGAAAGACTAGTCAGTTGAGAACTAACTGTGAGACTGGACAAATCCAAAGCCATGACTCAGAAGCCAAGCAGGAAGGATTAGTGGAAGTTTGAACGTCCCCAGGGGAGCTGAATAAATACTTGGGTTAAGATTCAGCAAAGTCAATGTAAAATGACCTTGTCCTGTTTATAAAAAATGCGGCCTCCGAAGGACCAGAGAAGCTAGGATTCTGTGGTGATACATTCCATGATGTCCCCTGAAGCAAGCAGGAAACTTGGAAGACGTTAGTGTCTCATGACCTTCCATTTTCAACGAGATCTCAGAAGATGTGGAGGGCTGATAGGTCTCAGAAACAGTCGGCACTCATGGAGGCTTTCCGGAAACCGATGATCTATCTCCCCATCTGAGCACATGCAGACACAGCCACATCCTGTGGTCTTTGTACAGGGTAAGAGCCAAGAGCCTGTCCAGCAGAGATGAAGCATGCAGAACCATGTGGACATCACTGCTAGGTTCTTCACTGAATGACCCTGCTCAGGACAGGGATGGCATCCCAAGAGTAAAGCAGGGAGTCAACTTCTCATGAAACTTAGCTGCATCTTGCCTTCCAGCTGAGGACCTGCTGTGTGTCAGCTCCTACTGCAGACGTTATTCTAACTCACAACACTGATGCTTCGTGGGAATTAATGTTACTTTTATGCATAATGAAGCCTACTTCACTTGGTTAAGATCATGTGTTGGGACCATCCAGGCAATGAAGTGATCTGAGACGACCACTGACTCAAAGAAGGATGAAACACAATACTCGGTGGAAACAACTAGGGAACAAAACACAGCACCCAGCATTGACGGTGCTCGAGCCAGGGAGCCCTTAGCTCTCCACAACTTGAAATGACAGCTGAAGATCGTGGGAGCCATGACAATGAACACAGACCTTCTGTGACAGGCATGTAACTAACCAAGGCTGGGCCACCTTCCCATGACTGCTCTGGCCAGTGTGAGTGAGCTTTCAGAGGTGCTGAAGCAAGCAGCTACCAGGTCCTGGGGATGTAGGACTCCTCTGACCATTGGCTTTGGGCCAAATATTCTCAAAGGACCTTAGCAAACCTTTCCTAAGCCGTACCACAGTCTATGATTCTGCTATCAAGAGTCATGCCTTGTCTTCTCTGGAATCACGTGAGAAAGCACCAACTCCTGCAACCTCCACTGGTGCCCTGTCCATTTTCTCTTACACAGGAGAATCCCCAGATGACATCATCACATTTTTTTATCCTATCTGAGACACGGACTAACACAGAGAATACACTGTTACATTTGATACCCCACCCAAACCATGACTCTCCCACAGACGAAGCAAGAATTACAGTAGTTCATGATATTAGATGTGTAATCACAGCCTAGAGAGCCAAGTCCAGAGCATAGGAGTGTTCCTCTTTCTCTGTGTTTCTAAATATTTATTTTAAAAATTTAAAGTGTGTGTGTGTGCGCGCGCACACACACCCACACACCCACACACACGTGCACCTCAGTGTAATGCTCATGGGGTTAGAAAAGAGTATCAGATCCTTTGGAGCTGGAATTATAGGCAGCTATAAGCTATCCAATTTAGATGCTGGGAACTTCTGTAAGAGCAACACATGCTCTTAGCTCCTAAGCAATATCTCTAGCCCCTTTCTTTATCTTTTAGGTATGATGTTTTTGTTGACCATTTGATGATTACATACATGTATGTGATGTATTTACAACACATTTGCTGTTACTTCCCATTCCGACTCACCCCAGACTCCCCATTGCACCTCTCCCTTCAACGTCATGTCCTATTTTTTTTCATCCAGGCCACTGAGTCTAATTTGTGCTGTCCATGTACACATGGGCTTAGGGCCACCCACTGGAGCATGGCCATCCCACCAGAAGCCACACCCTGAAAGAATACTCTCCCTTCCCAGCATCCATCAACTGTCAGTAGCTCCTCATCTGGGCTGGGGCTCATGTTCCCCTCCCCCATCCATGCTGGAGTGTTGACTGACTTGATCTCATGCAAATGGCCGCAGCTACAGATTCACAAGTACAATCATTGCCATGTCTAGGGCACACTGCTTTGCCCCAGTCCTCACCCATCCCTGGCTCCTACGATCTTTCTATTCCTTGAGCCTTGGAGAGCAGAGGTGTGATGTAGATGTCCCATTAGCGGCTGAGTACGATCTTTCTATCCTCACTTCTGTAATGGGTCTTGGAGAGCAGGTGCGACGCAGATGTCCCCTTGGTGGCTGAGCACTCCATAGCCATGTGTGCTTCTGCTCTCTGTCCAGCCGGGAGTCTCAGAAGTAGCTACTGTCCTCTGATGAGGACTTGGACAGGTGTTGCTCTCCCCTGGCTAAAAGCGCTCACCCCTTCCTTACAACAGGAACATTGAGGACAAGCTTCACTTTACATAACATTTGATGAAAGAAAATTGAAAATAACTAGATTCTGCCACATTCACAAACAAAAGTCCAAATTGCTCAATCTCAAGAAATTTAACACAAATTTACTCCTCCTGCTCAGAGAAAGAATGCTTATATTACTTTTGCTAAGATAATAGGAAGGGTGAGTTCATCATGGCGGGTAAATCCCACGAGACCCAGAACACTGAGGATTTTACTCCACTTTCTGACTCCTGGCAGAGCTCTCTCTTGGCCATTATGCTTCATATAATGCATTCTAATGGCTCAAAATGACAGTGTTTTGTTTACAAATGACTCCATTCCTCGGGAAACCCAAGAGTCTGTGGGCACTAACAAAGCTATCAATAAACATGCACAGTGAGACAGGAGCTGATCCCACCTTCCTGTCCTGTTACCCATGTAGGGGTCAAATTTGCGTGTTTATCAGCTCAGAGCCAACGTCTGAGGAGCACAGCTGAGCAAACCCACAGGAGAGCAAGGCAGAGAACTCCACGATGGTGAAGCTGGCTCCGGTGCTGTGCTCACACTGAAGACCCAGACCTGACCCACACTTTTAGTGTCCATTCTGATGTTCAAGTCCTTTGATCATGTGGATGTGTGTTCTCTGCTGAGTACTCACATGAGGGACTTTTGCCTGCTGCTTCTAATGACCAAAATGCAAACCACTCCTGCTGCATAATGGCCGTCTGGTCAGTGATGGAACAGGTGCACAGTACACAGCAGGAGTCCTATACGATCATAACCTCTCGTGACTTATCACCTCTTAGTAAGTACACTCCCTGATGTTAGCAACAACGGCTCCTGAGTTTGAACACTTGGTCACGAGTTGGTGATGCTGCTTGGAGTGGTTGCAGAAGCTTCAGGAAGTAGAGTCTCCAGAGGAAGTTGGGCTCTGAGGCGCTATAGCCCTGCCCCATTTCCCGATCACTCCCACTGCTTCCTGAGTACAGGTGCAATGTGACTAGCCAGCCTCCTGCAGCCATGCCTTTTTCTGACTGCTGCCTTGTCTTCCCCGCCACCATGGCATCTATCTCTCTGGAACTGTAATCCAAAAATAAACTGTTTCTCCCCTAGGTTGCTTTAGCTAGAGCAACAGGAAAAGACAGACAATGGCACACTTTGTAGAACACTTCATGTGATCACACAACTCATAACTCTTGTCTACAACCTGTGGAGGAAGGATGTCTTTGTGAAGGAAGCAGGAATTACAGCTCAAACCAGCAAATTAAGATTAGTCCCAAGTGACCCAATGCCATGCTGTTTTCCCAGTTTGCTCTTCTAGGAAGAAGAGGAAGGTTTTTTGCAAGAGTCCTAAGGGATATCTGGAACTAGGATGTAGTAAGAGGCGTGGGCCGCATTCCCAGCACCCGGCTAGCTTAACTCCCAAAATAATTACACAGAAACCGTATTCATTTAAAACACTGCCTGGCCCATTATATCTAGCCTTTTCTTGGCCAACTCTCACTCTTGATCTAACCCATTTCTATTCATCTGTGTTTACCACGAGATCGTGGCTTACCGGGAAAGATTCAGCATGTCTGACTCTGGCGATTTCAGGGCGGCGGCTCTCCCTGCCTGCCTTCTCTCTCCCAGCATTCCATTCTGTCTACTCTTCCTACCTGATCTCTGCCCTATCAAAAGGCCAAGGCAGTTTTCTTTATTCACCAATAAAAGCAACACATAGAAAGAAGGACCTCCTATACTACTAGGAGGTCTTGAGGTATGAACAAAGTCTTTCTGTGTTGTTCTAGCACATGGCTCAAGTAAGCCATCTGACCTGGATTATAGCCAACCCCACTTGAGAGCTTCTAGCGCAGTGACTATGTCATTGTCATCACTGTCTTAGCAGCCAGTAATGCAGTCATATAATGCTAATTGATGAATGTAGGCACAAATATTAAGGGTTTAAATACTGGCACCTTTCATTTTATAACTGAACCTTTTGAAAATATGTACCACAACATATGTGTGTGAATTATATACATATATATATATATACATATTCTTTATATATATTCTTTAAAAATGTGATGGAACTATATTCAATCTTGGAAAGAAAAAAAATCTTGATACATGTAAGAATGTGGATAAACCTTGAGGATGTGGTCCTAAGTCAAGTAAGTTGGTCATAAAAAATAGATAAATAAATGATAGATAGATAGATAAATGCCTATGATGCCAATTCTATGAGTTATGCAGAGCAGCCGAATGACTAGACACAGAAAGTGGAATGGTGGGTACCAGGGGCCTGTGAAGGAAGCAGTGGATGTAGAATTTCAGTTTTAGAAGGCTAAGAAGGTTCGGTCTGTTTGTTGCGCAACCAAATGAACATATCTGAACCAGGCACTTCAAACGGCAGCCGTGACAAATTTTATGACATGGGAATCTTACCAGAACTATAAATTTCAGAATGGATAAAAGGGTATTTGATGAAACTTTAAGTTTTTTTGTTTGTGTATTTATTCCAGTGTCTCTTGGGAATGCTCCAAAGGAGTTGCTTTGGTTATATTCATTGGGTAAAAAAATCTTAGCAAGAACTGAAGTTAACCTGTATCTTAGTTGGTATTCTGTTGCTGTGAAGAGACATCATGACCATGGCAAGTCTCATAAAGGAAAACGTTTAACTGAAGCTGGCTTGAAGTCCAGAGGTTTAGTTCATTATTGTCATGGTGGGAAAGTAGGCAGCATGCAGCACGCAGGCAGACATGGTGCTATAGAGACAGCCGAGACTTCCACATCTGGATCTGCAGGCAGCAGGAAGAAAGAGAAACACTGAGTTTGGATTGAGCATTTGAAACCCCAAAGCTCACCCCCAGTAATACACTTTCTCCAGCAAGGCCACACCTTGTAATGTCTCTCAAGTGGCACCACTCCCTAATGACCAAGCATTCAAATATTGGGGCCAAATATAGGGGTCATTCTCATTCAAACCACCACAACCTAGATGGTTTCCATTACTGATTTCAAGAGCTCTAAGCAAGTCCTTGGACTTCTGTGGGAGGAGAGGAAGACGATGTCCATGGGATGCCTACCAGCATCTCACAGCAAGTCTTAAGAGGAATTTCTCTGACTTTTCATCTTGCCCATCCACTACACAGAGTCCTAATCAAATAATCTTGAGCTAAAGCAGTTCCCACTCTATTTATTAACCAAATGTTCTACTGATGGATTGAACATATCCATATTTGCTACACATGATCCATATTCCCTTAGCAAACAAGAACTACTAAATGACATCATGGACAAAGGACAACAGGAAATATTTATCTGGAATTTGCCAAATTACTACATAAAAAGAATGGCCTTGGGCCAGGCGGTGATGGTGCCTGCCTTTAATCCCAGCACTCGGGAGGCAGAGGCAGGTGGATCTCTGTGAGTTCGAGTCTAGCCTGGTCTATAAGAGCTAGCTCCAAGACAGGCTCCAAAGCTACAGAGAAACCCTGTCTCGAAAATCCAAAAAAAAAAAAAAAAAAAAAAGAATGGCCTTGGTTCCAAGGATTATTTGAGGCTTAATGTCCCCAAATTGCTGACCTGTTCCCTAAGAGGATATCATCAGCTTGGACACACAACACATACCACGATGGTACATGTTATCATCTGCAAACATGTGGTATAGATCATGTATGTAGTACAGACTGATGATCTGGTAGCCAGTCACAGGGCTTCTGTTTTGGAAACCACCATGATCAGCAGTCAAGTCATAAAGAATATCAAATTACAAAGAGCACAGTGGGTTAAGAGGGAAGTGATTGGAAGCACAAGCAAATCGAATTTTAAGAGGAGAAAAGTTTAAGGTAGTAAACTTTAGTTCTTTCATGTTTCTTACCAAATTCTTTATGTACAACTGTTATACATATGACTACTATTGACATACTTGTGTAGCTACCTACATCTTTTCTTGTGCTTATGCACATACAAGTGAATGTATTTAGTAGTATATAGGATAAGCTATAAGGGATCTATACAATAATGATATGGATCATGGGATAGGTCATGGGTTTCTAAACTACTATGACCACTATCTAACAGCTTACTTTATGTAGCAAAGGTATTACAAGGGTCTGCTTCTTGTTCTTTCCTCCAGCCCTTCCTAGGTACCTTCCCTTCAATCTCTCCCATGCCCCCAAGTTGATAGACTCATTTTTATTATTGGTGTGTGTGTGTGTATGTGTGTACAAATATATAAATGTAACCTGACCAGTCCACTATGGTGGTGGTGTGTACAAGGCTGCAGGGCTGACCACTTTGCACTGGATAACCAATAAGGGGGCTCCTCCCTGAGAGAATCTAATTCTCCTTCTCCCAGCAGTCATTGCTTGCTTTCATTTTTGTTGTCCAGGGGTAGGACCCCCACAAAATTTCCCACGACACAGCATGTCTACTGATGTGGGCATTGTTTTAGGCTCATTCATCCAGCTGTTTCGAGGAGAGACTGCTCCACAGCAGAGTTCTGGTTCGCTGGCTCTTACAATCTTCCCACCCACTCTTCCCCAGTGTTCCCTGAGACACAGATGCAGACGCAATGCACCCTTCGGTAAAAAGTCACATAGCTGTAGACAGTAGGAAGGAATTCACTGAGCCGTTTGATTTTCTTCAGATAATCTTTTTACCCTACATCACAAACAATATTGGCATACCATCCTTATAATATCTCTATGTGGTTTGATTTCTGTATAAACTCTGCTCCCCCAAATGGAGTTGCTGGGTCGAAGGGTATACACACATTGCATTGAATAGGTACATTAGCTAGGCTACTTTCCAGAAGGACCTCCCCTGGCACTGCATGGCCGTCCATTTCCCACCATCACCAACATAGCATGCTGTGAGTTGTCCAGATGTTGGCTGATCTGAAGGGCAGAAACTGAAACCCCATCAATGGATGTCTGTTCACCTAACCTACAGGAATCTGAGCACCTTTTCATAGTGTATTGACCACATGTTTCCTGATTAGAAAGCCAGTGGGGCAAGAAAGGGCAACACATGTGTTATGCACACCTAGGCCATGCCACAGTGAGACACATTATCGTGTATAAATAATACATGTTAATGAAAACATTTAAGAGAGAGTTCTCCTTGGTTCTCACAGAGCCAGGACCTGCCTTTCTGACATTTTCTTGTTCTTTTCTTGTGACTCAGTCCTCTCTAGTGCTGCATTTGTCTAAAACATACATAATTTATGCTTTGCTGCTAACTCTGGCATCTGAATTCTTGGAGGGGTCTAATTCTGCATCTTTTTTTATATTAGTCGCCCCCTATTTTCTTCAGCAAGTTGAGTTTTTACAACCAAACCCAAATAATTTAACATAATAGTGAGTGTATCTCTCTGGGGTTTCTGGTAAAAATAAGATCAGGAATGACATGTTAGAGCTTGTATTCAGCGATCTCTTTTCCTCTGCGCACGCCTAAGTCTTACCCTGTGAGGGTCTCTGGCAGCCGTGTTACTTGCTTCCCTGTCTCCCCTCTCTTCGCCCCGCCATGCTATAGCTGCCGTCAGAGGGTGCCTTTAAAATTCTGAATCACGCCACACACCTCCCTTGACTAAGGATCACCAAGCCTCCCCTGCTGTTCTTTGCCAGGTGTACAGGGCCTGTGTAATCCTCTTCCACTCACCTTCTGCCTGCCCTCCCTGAATCTCCCCTATCACGCACATGGTCCAGCCACACCAGGCTCCTTTGTCTTCCCTGAAGCCAATAAATGCGAAGGGGACAGTCAGGATGAAGCAGCCAGGAAGAAGAAGGGGAGCAGAGGTGAGAGCCTGCCGCTCAACCTTGCCTGAAGGCTGTTCTGTCTTAAGGTTGCGCAAGTATTTCCTACTGCTTTTACCACTTCCTTCCCTTCCCAGCAGTCTGCTCACATCTAGACATTCTGGATGACACAGAGCTTGGCCTGCTGTGTCACTTTCCCAGCGATGTTCCAGAGATTTCTGGAGGAATGTTACAGTCAGTAGTTGAGTTAAGACATCTTTAAAGAGACCTGAATTCTATCTAATTCAGGTTCCAGAAAGAGTTGAGGTAGGGCTGCTGTTGTAAGTATGCAACAGATACATAACAGGGCTGGAGAGACGACTCAGTGATTAGAAGTGTCTGTTGGGTAAGAATGAGGACCAGACTTTGATCCCAGCATCGACTCAACAAGTCAAATGCTACACAACTCCGGCTCAAAAGGGTCTGGTGCCCTTTTCTGGCCTCTGTAAGCAGAGCTTCAGTCACCTGAAGGCAGATAAACAGACAGACAGACACACACACACCGGGGCTGGTGGAGACAAATAAATATATAAATGAATAAGTCAATGTGGTTTTTAGAAAGCATGTGACCATAATAAATATTTCCCAGTGTTTAAGGAGCAAGCTAGCTTCTGATAGGCTGCCATGCTCACCTTTCTATATCATATAATATGGGAATCCACACAATAAAAACCAGAAATTCAAAATGGTTGTGTTTGTGCCAATACCTCAGCTACACTACAGTTTTGTCTCGTGTGGTCGGAGAGAATGAGGTCTATAGGACACACCCTTTGATGTGACATATGAAGTTTGAGTCTAACCCTGTGGCCACATTTCTCAGATCCCAGAATCAGAAAAAATGCACTAAAAAAGTGCTTTTGTTAATTAAAAAGGTGATGTAATTAAAACCCTCCACTTCACCACACCTGGATATTCACCTTTTGTTTGTTAATACCACTTAATGAACATCAGTCACTCCCCCTTAAGACTTATAGTCAACATTAACATAATAACACTCCGTGACTAAAGCCATTAGTAGGACTTTATTTTGTCACTTAAGTAAACATTCCAGGAGAGTCCCAGTACTTGCCATAATCTCTTAAATCAAATCATAGCCAAATAAGTCACAATCAAGAACGAAGTTCTCTGCAATACATCTGCCATGGAAATCTACCGTGCTGTGTTAGCTTCCAGTTGACAAGAGTGTTTAGAAAAACATTTTTTGTGCTAAGCCCTGACAATGATGCTCCAGTCCTAGCTATGTAATCTCAAGCATCATCCCGCTTTTACAGCTGATGCGGGGACAGGAGAAGAAGGCAGCAAGGACTGGCCTACTGCTCACACGAAACACATCAAAGAAGAGCTCGGGTAGACCTTGGCCACCTTAAAATGCTCAGTGCCCAGCAGTGTGCAGAAGCTGAGAGGATGGCCCCAGGACCAACCAAAGTCAGATTTGACTGCTTCCCTGTGTTCAGCACCTACGTCCTCCTGCCGCTGCACCATGCTGAAGAGGATGCTAAGGGAGACAAAGTCAAAGTGAAGGAAAAGCCTCAGAGATGATGTGCAGGCCATCTGCTTCTCCACAGCCAGAGCCCAAGAGAGAAGGTGCCCAAGGGGAAAAGCGGAGGGCTGATGGGGGGTGTGAACAATCCTTCAGAAAGGGGAGACGGCAAACAACCAGACCCAGGAAGCCAAAGACGCTGGAGATGCCAAGTTTACGTGTGCATTTCGGAAAACCATGTACTTCTGGGGCGTGCACAGTTTGAAATTCTAGCTCTTATCAAATTTTATAAAAAATGTGGAATTTTGTTTCACTTTTTACAAAAGTTAGCACACAGCACACTTGATTGTTTCGGGGTGCGAAGGAACATGTTTCAATAACAAAATGTCTTCCAAATTAGATTGATAGGGAGAAAAAAAATACCTTTCCCTGCTAATTTTGAACAAGTCTTGGCACCAAGAGTTCCTGGTGTTGATATATGTGACCGCCAATGGCACAAAATGTCTTGCGGTGTGGGAAAACTCTAACTTCATTTCATATATCCTCCTCATCTACCATCAATAGTTTAACGACCTTAAAACTAGAGACCTGTTGGGACCTGAGCCTCCGCCAGTCTACTGGGTGATGTGGGTTTTGCAGTGATATCTTGAGTAATCTTCAAAAGAGCAGGGTTCCTTTTCTGAAATATTATGGATCATCAGATTAATAATTCTGCTGTTTTCATTTCTTGAAAGATAGGGTCAGCTTGGGAAACATTGTTCACATCTTTAATGTGGAATGTCAGCCCTCACTCTTAATATCCCTGTTTCAAAGCGATGGAGTCTTGAAGTTCTTGTTTACGGTTAATTACTGGCTGCCCGTGTCCTAGCTGAAATGCTATGATTGCCTATGAAAAGTGTTTTAAATAGAGCTGGGTACAACCTGACAAAAGAAAATGAAATTGAATGCCTTCCCAGACTCCCACATCACCCACCAAGGCTACCCCAGCATACAGAGTTTCTCTGCCACAACTAACTTGCTCAGCTCAGTGTCCACGAGGCCTTGTCTCTTCCCACACTAAGGCTGAAATGATTTATTCACCAGCAGAGCTGTGCCCGCCCCCTTTCTCATCTACATAAGCACCTGCCACTGCCTTCTCTGACTCTATCTTTTACTTACTGCAGTTGGTTCTGAGTTTGGCACCTCATTATATTCAAATGACATAACAATCAGCTCCCAAGATACCATAGCTTGTAGAGAGTAAACGGTTCCTGGGGTTAAATTACACATTAATACAGACCTTCCTGTTAATATCTTAGCCTTGGGCAAAAATCCTATTTTAGTCAGATGTGCTGTGTAAGACAGAAGTGTGCTTCTGGTGATACCTACACTGGGCCTCATGCCAAACCAAAGCATCCCCTTAGAAACCCTTAGAAACCCAGGTGCTCGCACAGTGCAGGTTGACCGAAGAGCCTCGGAGTGAAATTTGTGGTGCAAAGTGAGATCCATTCACTAAAAGGTAAAGCAATCACATATAGCTGCTCTTATGCAGCTAGGCTTCTGAAAACGACATCTCTAGTCTGTCTCCAGTTTCCCTGTCCTCTTTCCTGGCTGTTTTGCTTGACAGTAGTCACCTGAGGATGCCGGTCTCTTCCCAGAGTCAGCTCTGAGGCCAGACACAACTGTTCCTTTTCTGCAACATCCCCAGCGCGTAGGATGGTGGCCAGCATATGGCAGTGGGGAGGGGAATTTCTAGAAAGGGACATAAAAATATTCATATGGAAGTTGATGCACGGCCTGGGGTTGCGGCAGAGCTGATGCCTAGCGTGCAGGGAGCACTGGGTTCCCTTCCGAGCCCCACATGAACTGGTGTGGCTGTTCACACCTACAGTCCCAGCACTCAGGAGGTAGAAGTAGGAGGATCAGGAATTGAAGGCCAGTGTCACCTACATAGCAAGTTCAAGACCAGCTTGACCTACACAAGACCCTGTTTCAGAAAACCACAGAGACGGTCCCTCCTGCCTTGGCCCCCATTGTCTTCGCCTCCCAAGCCTGCTCTCCCAATCGGCTCTGCCTCTGACCCCACAGGCCACAGAGCCTCTCAGGTGGCTTTCTCTAAGTCAGCGCTACAAACAACCCTTTCACAGGGGTCAGCTGAGACCATCAGAAAGCATATATATTTATATTATAATTCATAACAGTTATGAAGTGGCAATGAAAATAATTTTATGGTGGGGGTTCACCACACATGAGGAACTATATTAAAGGGGCACAACTTTAGGAGGGTTGATGCTTTAGATGAAATCAAAATGGACACAGGAATAAAACAATGAGGGCAATGGCTATAATCAGCCTTTCCCCTCATTCCCTACCAATGCTGATAGCCACCCCAGCCTCCAGTAACTACCATTCAAATCTCAGCTTCTTTGAGACCAACTCTGAAATTCCATAATGAGAGATCTTTCTGTGCCTGGACTATTTCACAGAATTCAATAATCTCCATTTCTATCTAGGTTTTTGCAAAGGACAGCATACCACTTTGCTGTGGCTGAATAGGGTTCTACGTTCTCTATCCATGCCCTAGTTAGTGGGCACCTAGATGGTTTTCACCTCTGTAACCAGTGTGTCAACAAATCTGGGGATTCAATGATCAGGAAACTAGGAGAAAACTGTTATTAACCCACCCTTGGCCATTTTGGAGCAGTTGGTACAGATTGGATCGCCCCAAGATTTAGCAGTTAGCTCGGGCCGATGTGATGTGCGCAAGCTGGGCTCACTGCTGCAGAGAATGGCTTTTTGTCCTAGGTTGGCTGCTGTAGGTCATGGGTCAGAATTCTCTTGCTGTGTGGTCCACCCGCCTGTATAATCTGCCTCCTCTAGAGCATTTGGTATCAGTGCAGCACTTTGGATGGTCAAGCATCTGCGGATACAGGATATTCAAGAGGGTCTATCATTGGCCATTGGTTGTCAATAATTCCACGATGGGAGGACTTGTGAAAGGGTAAATAGTGATGCCGTGTCCAATGCACGCATCTCAGTAGAAACGGGAAGCCTGTGGTGGAGTGCCTGCAAGCCAAGCTAGAAACGTCTCCCAAAATAATTTTTAATTACAAAGAAAAGGCCCACAGAAGATGCGATCCACACTGAACCTGGAGTCCTAGTTAAGGCTGCCACTGCTGTGGTGACCACCATGGCCAAAGCAACCTCAGGAGGACAGGGTTTGTCTGCCTCACACGTCCACATTGCGGTCCATCGCTGAAGGAAGTCGGGCCGGAACTAAACAGGGCAGGAACCTGGACGCAGGAGCTGATGTGTATGCCTCGCACGTCCACATTGCGGTCCATCGCTGAAGGAAGTCAGGCCGGAACTAAACAGGGCAGGAACCTGGACGCAGGAGCTGATGTGTATGCCTCGCACGTCCACATTGCGGACCATCGCTGAAGGAAGTCGGGCCGGAACTAAACAGGGCAGGAACCTGGACGCAGGAGCTGATGTGTCCGCCTCACACGTCCACATTGCGGACCATCGCTGAAGGAAGTCGGGCCAGAACGAAACAGGGCAGGAACCTGGACGCAGGAGCTGATGCAGAGGCCATGGAGGGTGCTGCTTACTGGCTTGCTCTGACTGCTTTCTTATAGAATCCAGGACCACCTTCCCAGGGGTGGTACCACCCACCATGGGTTGGCCCTTGTTCATCAATCACTAATTAGGCAAGTGCCTTACACCTGGGTCTTATGGAGGTATTTTTCTCGTTTGAGGTTCTCTCTTTTCAGCTAACTCTAGCTAGTGTCAAGCTGACGTTAAACTAGCCAGCGCACCTGGTAAAGTCCCTGATCTTATCCCTTCAGGGGGGAAACATAGGTTTGCTACAGGGGTGTGTCTGGGAGGTCACACCGCCAGGGCAGCACTCGTGGAGGCAGCTCCCTGTCGTTTACAGGGGAAGGGCGTCAGGGTGGGGCTTTGGTCTGGTTTGTTGCTAACGTTTGTCGTTTTTGCTCAAGCCAATTATTTAAGGCAGAGCTGCCTTTCACATTAAAAACCCAGTGGGCAACTTGTAAGCATCAGGTAAATTGCTCTGGGGATCCATCTGCAGGACCCATTATCTGAAATTGTCAAGATCCTTAGCTTCACTGTTTGTAGGGGGATGGCAGGGACAAGATGTTTACTTTATTCTACATTTCCTATGCTGACAACCAAAGCTCTCGGGCGCGTTTCAGGGTGTAGCAGTGCCTTCCCAATCTTTGCAGCTTCTATGAGGTTAACAAGATAGAATGTGTGACTGGGTTCACTAAACCAGCCCTAGACACTAACAGAATGGACACCCTCCCCAAATCAGGTGGGCAAGGCAGGCGGGAAGACCCTTCCAGCAGCATCGGCAGGACCACTTCTTCCTGAAAGGCCCACCAATCAACCAATACTCGGTTAAGCCACAGGAGATAGAACCCTTTCTGGATCAACAGACCTGACTCAGAGATGGTTGCTGACCTCACCCGCACTGCCTCGGTTTCCTGAATCACATTAGCGTGCCCTGCGGAACACGATACAGAGAAGCCTTTATGCTCCGTGACTTGTGTTCTAGTGGCCCATAAGAATGAGTGAGGGCCTCAATTTCCTGATTTGTTTTTGAATAACTGAGCCTCTGCCTCCTAAAGCGATGGCTGGGCACGTTCCCAGAAAGGAAGAAAATAGCAACAGATTAGCCAGCCTGAGCCCAGGGCGCCTTTGCTTTCGGCTTCAGTCACCTGCCCAGACTGTGCTTTCGTTCCTGCAGAGCCTGGGGAGCTGATTAGCCTGGCCCAGCTTCCACAAGTTACCTTGTAAAAGGCAGATTAGAAGGCATGAAAGTCCTGTTAGGTTTATTTGTGGTTCACAAGGTTGCAGCTTAGAACCGGCCATTCCATTGTGGGTAGGGCGGTTAACAAACAAGCTACATTTACATGTAGCTGCTGGGCATTGGATTGCATTTGCTGATACTAGACGTCACCAAAAAAATTAAAAATAAAAACACATGGAGGCTACACATTAAACAAAAGGAATTACCTGTGACTAAGGAAGAAATAAAATGAACTAAATCAATTAATTTTCCAAACTACAAGTGTAACCCATGAAGTATTAAACATTGGGATTTCAGAAATGTCAAAGCTGTTGTTCCCAAGTGTCTTCTGGTCTACAAATTTGGCTTCTGTATTCATCAGGGTTCTCTAGAGGAACGGAACCCATGGGATGAATACACCTGAATTTACTGCTTACATGATGGGCCTGAAGGCACACTTTCTGTGCTAAAACCTACCGCACTTGCTAGTTATGTGCACACGGAAGACCTCGCCTCTCCCCATTGGTAAACAGACTTCATGGCAGCAGTCCGAGGGGTCAGATGGTTAGAGGGGTACTTATGGTAATGCGGGTCGTGTGACTCTTCTTACAGGGAACTTCCTCCGGCTCTAACTTCACCTCTATCTGTATGGTTGTTTGGTTACAGTGGAAGAGAGAGACCAGCAAGCTGCTTCTGTCAAGCCGCTACCACAGTTTGTCGGGCCACACACACAGGGGTCTTAGATGAACGTGACAGAAATTCACTGCTCCCAGGTGTGCAGTCTGGGAGATCCAAGGTAAGTCATCCGGGATTCAGGGTGAGAAGACCTTCAGGTTTACAGTCTGCTTACCGCTGTATACACCTGTGGCTGAAGCCTCTCTGTCCAGTTTGTAAGTCAGGAGACAGCCACGTAGCTAGCTAGTATCTTAGTTACAGCTACTTTTTGTTAAGACAAAACACCATGACCAAAGCAACTTGGAAAGGAAAGGCTTATACCTCTGCATAAGGGAGTCAGGACAGGAACTCAAACAGGACAGGAATCTGGCGTTAGGAACTAATGCAGAGACCGTGGAGGGGTGTTGCTTACTGACTTGCTTCCCAGGGCTTGCTCAGCCTGCTTTCTTAGAGAACCCAGAACCACCAGCCCAGGGAAAACACCACCCACAGTGGGTTGACCCTTGTCCATCAATCGCTAAGGCAATGCTCTGTAAGCTCACCTAGAGCACAACCTTAGGGAGGCGTTTTCTCAGTAGAGGCCCCACCTCTCCTATGACTCCAGTTTGTGTTGAGTTGACATAAAACTAGCCAACACAGCTATGGTGCTCTCTAATGGTGTTCTGTACAATAGGGTTTTGCCATGAGTTTCTGGGTGATTGTCTGTGGTTTGTATGGGGGACTGGGATCTATGTGGCCCCACTGACCAACGACTCAGAAAGAGGTAACCCATACCTGGCACTAGGCTTCTTATCTTATAGCTTAGAGTATTTGGGAGATTCATTTCTCCCTGTCCCTCTCCCCCTGTGAAAAAAACAACTCCATTTATATACGTAAATGCATGTATTTTTGGAAACTACCTGTTTGCATACAGCATTTTTAAGAGTCAGAGGTAGTGGAGTTCTGCAGCGAAGCAGTATCTGACAAACATGAACTCATGGTGGCTAGGACTGCATTACAAGATTCACACAAGAATAAAGCAGTCCAAGCGTCAGCATGACTAGGAGAGCTCTCACCAAGTCCCAGCAGTGTCTAGCTGAGAAACTATTGGCAACGAAGGCTTCTATGGGTCGGTTTCCCTCGGGGCTGTGGACCCTGAGTGGCTACTCATGGTCCAGTAGACGGTCCTACATCTGTAACACAGAGAAAGCACTAAGTGAACTTAGTGAATTGGAGAGAAAGAGAGTACACGAAATTGAGAGAGAATAGTGGAGGGGGTCTGGGGAAGGATTAGAGGGAAGGGAATGGGATGGGCAGATTTGATCAGAATACATATGTGTAAAATTCTCAAATAATAAAGAATAGGAGGAGGCATTAGAAGACAGTAGCCATTCCCAGAGACTAGTCAGCTATCAGCAACTACTTTATCCTCGCTCAAGGACATCTGGGATCCAGTCAGAAAGTGCTTACCTCTGCCAATCAGACTCTGCTGCTAAATCAAGCTGTCGATTACTGCGGGTCCTCTGACTTGCCAGACAGATGCACCGAAGGATGAAAGATGAAATGGCACCCTGCTATTTATAGCCATTGTATTTGTTTTACCTGCCATGGCTCTCACAGTTCAGGCTACTTGGTAGAACAACTTGAAGGAGTTCAGTTTGGAAAATTCCTGCTTATGAAGCAAATCCCCTTAAGGCACTGTAGAAAACGAAGTTCACGTGAAAGGGTGTGTTGACAATGTTTTCCTAAAAGACACATGCATGCACACACATGTGCATGCACACACACACACACACACACACACACACACAGAGAGAGAGAGAGAGAGAGAGAGAGAGAGAGAGAGAGAGAGAATCAACTCTCAAGTTGATGCTCTGAGCTGGAGTTAAAAAGTCTAGAAAGATGAAGCATTAAGGAAAATGTCTAAAACATGTTTATGGTGCAACAGTGAACTATAAAAGCCATCTGGTCAACCTACCTGAATGGAACTTCTTGGAAGGTATGACAATAGCTGATGTGGGACAATTCTGTATTCTGTCAATTATGTTTTAAATAAATGCTGCCTGGTCAGTAGCCAGGCAGGAAGTATAGGTGGGACAACCAGACAGGAAATAGAGGCAGGTCAAAGGAAACAGGAAAATTCTGGGATGGAGGAAGCCCATTCTTCCCCAGTCATGTCCAGACACCGAAGAAGCAGGATGTGACCTGCCCCACTGAAAAAGGTACTGAGCCATGTAGCTAACATAGATAGGGATAATGGGTTAATATAAGTTACAAGAGTTAATAAGAAGCCTGAGCTAATGGGCCAATCAGTTTATAATCTTATGGAGAGCTCTGTGTGATTTTCTTTGGGACCTAACGACTGTGGGAACCGGGCAGGACAGAAACCCCCAACAAGCAGCCCACTCCTCATGTTACAAATAGACTCATCTACCCCCAGTCTAAACATATTAGCATACAGTTCATTTCTCCCAGCCTGAAGCAGAAGACACTGACTAAGAATTACTAACTCTAGGCTGGGCCAGGCTAACAATAGCTATTTATAGCTAGTGTGGATTGCCATGAGGTGCAGGCCCCCTGACACCTGCAGAGCTCCCGGCAGGATAAAATTCCAGTTGTCCACACTCACCTCTCATTTGAAAACACATCCTTTCGTTGCTGCCTTCCCTTCTCCTCTACGGGGGTTTCTGGATCTGCTGCTTAGAGGACCACAACCTCACATGAAAGCTGGTAGAGGCCTTTGAATTCCTCAAAGGAAGGATGAAAGGGGAGACTGGGAGCGGCCTGAGCAGCATCCGTCAGAGAGCTGTGATTCCCATTAGCTCATGGTGCAGATGTGTTTCTAATAGAAGTCCCTTCTGCTCTAGAAAAAGGTCACCTTTTCAGGACACCTCCGACCCCACTGCTGGCTGCATCCGTACGAATACATCCTAAGCATCTCTTAATGCCACTTCAAGGATCAAGGTGCCAGAGAAGAGCAAATACTTAGCAGTTCCCAACACAAATATGGAGGCTGCCAAGTGGAAAGGGAAATGTCATTGGTTCTCTTGGGGGACGTGAGGCTGGCAGTCACTTCCGGCATCTTTCTTCCTGTCGCCTTTGGTTCTCTTAGGGGAGGGAGGCTGTCTGTCACTTCTGGGGTTTTTCCCTATTAAGCTTGAACTTTGATTGCTAAGCAACTAGACAAATATCCACCAGAGGGACTGAATATTGATGATTCTCTAATCTTCAAATCTTTCTGTGGTACTTTCTGATAAGACTTTTGCTCCTGATCCTGTCTTTTGAACTCAGTGGTTCTAAAGCATATACATCACCCCCATTTCCCCCACTTTAAAATCTCTAGAAATTATTGGCTTACCACCAACGGAAAAGGCCCCAAGGTCACTAGGAATTGAGGACAAGGTTCAAATCAATGGTATCTTAATGGTTTATAAAGCCCTATGCCAACCTCCAGTACTTAAAAAGGGGGAAAAGGGGAAGGAAAGAAAAGGGAAGGAGAGGGAGGAAGAAGAAGAATAATAGAAGGAGCAAGGAGAGAAAAAAGAATAAAAGGAAGAAAAGAAATTCAACCAGGGTCATTGCTCCTCCAAGGCTTTCAGCCTGACTGCTTCCTCCAACAACTCCGATGGAAGGCGCCTGATTTCTCACTTATTACATCTGCTCAGCGGCGAGAGCCTGTAGAGCATTTGACTGACAACAGGTCCTTGTGGCTCTAGAGAAGCCATGGTTTGGACACAGGAGCTCGCGCTTGCGCTCTTTGCCTCTCTGCTTTCACCAGACTGTATTTCACAGACCTCACTTTACTCTCTCATGCTACTATTTTAGACTCTCCTCCGTGTTGAGTGAATGTGACTGGAGTTCTGGCTTGAATCTAGGCGATGTCCACCCTTGGATTCTGGCATCTGCAGGAGGCTGACTGGGTGGTCCCTCAACAGTGTTTCTGGAGATGTTCATGGAGTCTAGGCCTCTGTGGACAAGCAGCAAACATGCTGCCTTCAATCACCAGCAACCAGCCAGTGTCTCCTGAGGAATGTGGTGGCCTCATCGTCTCCGCATTAGGACCACACACAGCGTGATCATGATGTGGCAAACAGTATTGCCTGGAGACACTTCTTGAAGACCATTGCTGTTGGATGACTAGGACCACTTAAATGGGACCCAGATGTTCCTGGGATCTAGAGTGAAACAGTCAGGGGACCTTTGTTTCAAGACCCTGTGTCTACTGATCTGTGTAGATGATATAACACTAAACAAAGAAGCCATAAAACCAGCCAGAGCTCACATCTGGGGTTTTGGAGTGAACTAGAAAACAGCATACACATGCACGCACGTGCACGCGCACACACACACACACACACACACACACACACACACACACACACACAATATCTTCAGAAAGCAAGGTGACTTAACAAGCAAAATGGAAAAAGTAGAGAAATATACTTGTGTAAGAAGACACTGAAACCCATGACTTTGTAGGCTAATCTAAAAATATAACCTAAAAAATTGAAAGATTGTGAAGATAACTCAAGGAAAAAATAGCATGGGTAGAGCAGATCACAGTCAGTGTGAGCTAGTTCCCACTGGTCCTGAGTGATCAGTGGCCTGAGCAGGTCATGGGCTCTCAGGACCCACTTCCTTCCCTTGCTGCATGACAAGCTCAGCTGGTCAGAGAGGCAACCCCGAGGCCCGCTTACCTCCGGTGCTGTAATTCTGCAAACCCTGGTTTATAATCCTCAAATACTGCTGGCCCTTACATTGTTCCCAAAGGGACTCAACCAGCAGGACTTAGGCACAACAATGGCAGCTCCCTACGGTGCTTCAAGCTTCGACAATCACAATGGAAAAGCAACTGGAGATGGAATGTACAATGTATTGAACAGCCAACGGGTATACCCCAGCAGCGTCGGTCGGCAAAACTAGGCTCCGTTTTTAGAAGATGATGTATAACTGGCTGAGTATGTTTTGATCAAACAAAGCACACATGTGGAGAAATTGTTGGAGAATGTGCGTGTCTTAGCTCCCACCCCTACAGAGAACACACCAGTGTTCTTAGCAGCCACAGGTAAGGCGATGTCAAATCTCACCAAGAGCTCTGTAAGCAGAAGTTTTTCAGTGTGAGGTCTGACTGACACTTGGGGAATATTCATCTTTTCATCGTGTCTCACATGAATCTCCACTTTGGTTTCACAAAACCTGATGGAAAATCAGCTTTCATTATGTGACTGTCGCAGGAACTTGGGCGCTCTAAGGTTGGCATAGGTTTCTCTCTGTGAATTCTGCTCGATACCTGACAGTCGGGTATTCCAGACCTGTTCCATGCCTCTCCTCTGACGCCATGGGCCAGATGGATTAGGCCATCCCACAGGCCAAACACACCTTGTACTTACTCACCAGGTAGTGGTATTCTTAAAGGCCCCCTTTAACTCTTCCTATTAAATATTACCTACTCTTTACTGCCTGGTCTTTGTGTGTGTGCATATGTGTGGTCATGTGTATACAAGAGCGTGTGCATGGACTGGTATGATGTGTGTGCACATGAGTGTGGAGGCAGAGGTCAACCTCAAATGTTGTTTCTCGAGCACCTACACCTACTTCATTTTTTGAGACCAAGTCACTCACTGACCGGCTATTCACGTAGTAGGCTAGGCTGTCCAGCCAGTGAACCCCAGGGATTCTGGGAACCAAACTCAAACCCTTATGCTTCCACAGCAAGAACTTTGCTAACTGCACCGTATTTCTCTCCAGCCCACTCCTGTTAGCCCCATGAAGCTTTCAGTAATCCTCAGACTCACTCCGACAGCTAACGCCCTTCTTGTGGGCTGCTTCCCATGGGTCTTGATTATAAAAATCAGGCAAGAACATAAATAAGCAAGGCAATTATAAGGAAGGATGGGGCATAAGAACTACCAGAGCAGATATAAAAGCATCATATAAAGCTATAACCACAGCAGGGACAGACCGGCCATCAGAGGTGAGAAGCCAGGAACCAGAGCCTTGCCTCAAGGCACCTTTATATGTGACAGAGTCGCTGCTGCAGAACAGCTGATGTAGAGTCAAGAGGGTATACATCTGAGAGAAGTAATTACATGTCTTCTTCGTCTCCCTCGACACCAATTTCTACATGGAATATACATACATGTCAAAGCCAACAATAGGGTTCCTTTCAGTAAAACACACATGGCTTCCCACTAATCACAGGAGATGGGTGTCACTGCCCTTCTGAGTGCAGAGAAAAGCTCAGATAGATCACGTCGCTCCCCTCAATAGACGGATAATGAGCACTGAGTGGCTTATTCCCATCTGTCACCCAAAGCTTGTACTTTGCCACTAATCCTCATAGCTTCTCCCTCTACTGAGTAGCCTTTCCATCACTGGATTGATTTTTTTAAGTGGATTTCAATACTCCGCTCAATACATTAGCCTCTAGTCTCCCTACCTACACTTCAGCCCTCCCTTGTCCCTTCTGTCTATAAAGGCCATTATCCAAGCGAGCACCTGGGTGAAATCAGGTACCTCACCTTGCTTAGCATTGCTTCTGACGCGTCTCTGATGTGGGAGCTCGGCCATTGATCTTCTTGGCATCATAATCGTCACTTGGATCGTTCAAAAGCCACATCTAAGGAGCTATCAAAGAAGGGAAAAGGTGGCTTTCAAGTCCTTACTCGGTGTGTGTTCCTTTTCTATTCTGTCCCCCAAGACAACACTTTCAAGAATGATTTGAACCAACTGTCCTGGAAAACACGGGTCCATAGGAAGCTTACGATGCAAAGCTGCCACCCCCCACTGTGCTGGTGGAAGAGTTCTTTGGCCTGTGTCTTCTGTGCTTGTCCACATCATCTTCCCGTCAGGCTGATGCAAGTCTGAATAGGAAAGGGCAGTTTTACTTCTAGCCTCTTTTCTTTCTCAAATTATTACACTGCAGGTTTGCTGTTACTGGGCTTCAACCTGAAGACCAGAAAAGCAAAGCAGCCAGCCACTGACTCTTACCTCTACCTCAGTCTGAAATGGCGGTCCTGCCTCCAGGAATCCTCAGAATGAGACTGTCTGTGAGAGCTGTCTCCTCCTGTCCTGTATTCCTCTCTGGTGCTGGGATTAAAGGTGTGCACCACTACCACCCGGTTTTTATGGCAAACTAGTGTGGCTACTGGGATTAAAGGGGTGTGCCACCACTGCCTGGTCAGTATGGCTGACCAGTGGGGCTGTTTTACTCCCTGATCTTCAGGCAAGCTGTATATATTAAAATAAAAATGAAATGCCACTACAGCTGTGGTGCTAAGTGCCAAACAAATAGTGGTTTTAAAGAGAGAAGCTTATTTCCCTCACACCAAGAGGCATACACAGGGGCAATCCATGGGCAATTATGTAGGCATTGGAGGTTAATGTGCTTTTTCTCATTTATCTGCCATCCTTAGCCAATTACCTCAATGTCAAGGATAGCTGCTCCCATTTCCACCAGGTTCAATTCCAACAACATGAAAGGGAGAAGCAGAACACTGTGTATCCATTTGCTCATTGAATCTGTGAGGTCCTCTTAGTGGAGAAGCACAGAAGAAAATAGAAAGCAGCTTATGACATGCCCATATTTATGTGATCCTCTCCACTTCAGTAACTACAGTATATTCAAGGGTGCACTATGTCAGGCTTCCTTCCTCTGCCTCTCCTAGGACAGATGGAAGTGTTTCCTTATCTGGCATTTGAAGCATTGATGGAGCATAAAAACACAGCCCAGAAAACGGAAGAAACAGCTAATTTGGCATGGGTAGACGTGGCTATACATAACCAGTAAGGTGTCACAGAGGGAATGGTGACAATTGCAGTGGTTGTAGAGGGAAGTTATGGCAAGAACTTATTCCAAATCCATGGAAAAAGGAAAATACACAGAAAGGTTAGTGAACAGACAAGAGGCACCCCAAAGCAGGTGGGAGAAAGCACTATGGGAAGAGTTCAAGGTAAGGCTGGAGCAGGAGGCTGACCTTCTGTCAGCAACACCAAGACATTTAGACTTTACCTCTTTAGGAAGAAGCAGGCTTAAGAGTATACTGAAGACCTGGTAGAAAGCACCATGCCTTGTAATTAGACACTGTGTGAGGGGATTCGTCTTCATTTGGTTACAATGCTGCAGCAAATAGCCAGAGACAGATAATGTATAAAGAAGAGAGGTTATTCTGGGCTGCAAAGGTTGAAAGTCTAAGATAGGTGCTATGGCTTTGATAAGTGTCCTTGTATTGATGTCTTCTCCTCAACCCTTAGAATCATTGATGGGGTGGGGCCTTGGGAAGGGAAGCCTGCATGGGTGCTGTGAGCTCACTGGGTGTCAGGCTTCATCCTGTCCTCTTCCCCACTTCTGAGTGAGGGCCACAAGGTGAGTGGTCTTGCTCCACTGTGATGCACTGCCTTAGCACCAACCCAAAGCAACGAGACGAACCAATCACGGGCTGAAGTCCTCAAAGCCATGAGCTTTGCATAGGTTGATTGTCTTAGGTATTTGTTAAACTGACTGACAGCGAGGCCACAGCCACTAGTGAGGGCTTTCAGGCTGCACCACACATGAAGGGGAGGTCCAGCTAGCTAGAGAGATTGTGCAGTTAGAGGGGAAGCAGGGGTCATGGAGAAGCAGCCTTGCTCCTTCATAACAACTTGCTCTTGGAGTGACTGCTGTGCTCCTCCAGGATCTAACCCTTCCTGAGGGCGTAGCTGACCCCCTCCTTTGGAGCCACGCCAGGATCAGCTCACTCTGAAGGTCTCACCATCTTTCAATACACTGGGAACCGAGTTTCCAGCACAGGAACTGATGCAGGAGAATTGTCTGTATTCTATCAATCATGTTTTAAATAAATGCTGATTGGCCATTAGCCAGGCAGGAAGTATAGGTGGGAAAACCAGACAGGAAGTAGAGGTGGGGCAATGAGAACAGGAGTATTCTGGGAAGAAGGAAGTTCTTTCCTATTCCTGCCCAGACCACTGAAGAAGCAGGATGTGACCTGCCCCGCTGAAAAGGGTACTGAGCCATGTGGCTAACATAGATAAGGATAATGGGTTAATATAAGCTACAAGAGCATGGGCCAATCAGTTTATAATCTTCTGGAGACCTCTGTGTGACTTTCTCTGGGGCTAAACAGCTGCAGGAACTGGGCAGGACAGAAACCCCAGCAAGCAAGCCCTTCATGCTACAAGGAACTTTTAGGGAAAGCTCAAACTTTACCCAGATTGTAGTAATATTTGTTACTAGGCTTTTCCCCTAGATCCTGAACTCCTGGCTAAATTCGTCTTTCACCCCCTTATGAATCTGAACCCAACTTGTACTATATAGGATGAGAAATAACAAATACACTCTCAGCTGCCTTTGCTGTATGACTCACCCATCTCCAACATGGACTTGAAAGGCAGAAACAGAGTGAGCCACTGCCTTGGTTTGCCTACGGTGATGTTATTTTAAAACTGTAAGTCCTACATCTTAAGAAAGTGCTCAGTCTAGGCTAAACAGAGAGGGTTGTTCACCTAGCATGGACTGATATGGGATTCCCCTCTGTATGCTGTGATTACCGTTGATTAATAAAGAAACTGCTTTGGGCCTATAGCAGGGCAGAACACAACTAGGCAAGGAAAACTAAACTGAATGCTGGGAGAAAGAAGGCAGGGTAAGGGAGATGCCACGTAGCCACCGGAGGAGAAAGATGTGAGCTGCCAGCTGGAACCTTGCCAGTAAGACACAGCCATGTGATGATACACAGATTAACAGAAATGGGTTAGTTTAGGATATAAGAGTTAGCCAGAAATATACTTAAGCTATTGGCCAAACAATAGTGCAAATAACATAGTTTCTGCGTGATTATTTTGTGGTCTGGGCAGCTGGGAATGAACAAGCAGCCTCCTTACTACAATGAACCACACAGAAAACAGCAAGAACAGGTTTTAAGGTCACTGAAATAGCAGAAGTAAGAAAATACAGAGAGTCCTGGAGAAGAGTGGCATGCAAGGGAGGACAGGACTCTTACTGACATGTCAGAGGGAGAAGCTGTTGAGTAAGATGTGTGATGTCACAAGGAGAGTTTGGCATAGAAAGGCCAGAGCTGGGGCAGTTGAACTTCTGGTTTAGAGATCTGTGTGAAACAGGATCTTTTAATTTGGGCAAGAAAATGTTAAGATTAGTATTGGTCACACTAGATTGAGGGATCTGAGAGAAATTTATAAGGGGAGAGTTTCAGTCACTTGTGACATTTGGAAGCAGAAAATAGACGGAGACATAGACAGAATGTCCAGTCTTCAATCTGGTCCCCAGCCTGTGAGTGTTGTGTCTGATGTTGCTGGCTTCCCAGCCTCTTTGTTGACATTAGAGGAGCATAAGAGATGTGGAAAGTTTGTAATGAGTGAGCTTCTCCCTCCTGAGTTGGGCACACCTACATCTCTGCCTTCAGATGAGTTTTCCACTTCCTAGCTCATTTGACTGAGTCAGAGGTCTTTTCAGAGGAGAACATGTTCTTCTGTTAGCTAGGTCCCACTTCAGTGTCTATTGGAAAACTTGCTGAGCCAAGTAAATGTGGGTAATATAGAGTCCTTGCTTCAACTCTAATTAAAGCTAAAATCCTTTTCTATCCATGTATTCTGGAATATTCCTCTCAAAATCCAGAAATACCATATATCAAAAGAGGAGAAGAAATGACAACATATCTAAAACCAAGCCAAGGGAAGAAGGAATCAGACTCTAGAAAGCTATTTATTATTATCACTGTAACTATTATTTTACTGTTACTGTTGTATGTGATTATTTTTTAATTATTTTTTGAGATTATAATTACATTATTTCCCCCTTCCCTTTCCTCCCTCCAAACCCTCCCATATATGCCTTCATGTTTACCTTCAAATTCATGGCCTTTTTTCAACATTAATTGTTGTTACATGGATATATGTAATAACATAAATATATATTCCTAAATACAGCCTGCTCAGTCTGTATAACACTACTTGAATGTATGTTTTCAGGTGGATAACCAATCAGTGGGGAGGACTATTTCTCTTGTCCCCAGCATTTCTCGGTGGCTTTTATTTCTCTGTGCAGGGTGAGGCCTATTCTGTGCAGTGCAGAATAGGACAAGGCGGAATTCCAAGCAGATAGAGGAGGAGAGAATCAGGGAGAAGCCATGTAGCTGACACAAGAGGAGACAGATGCCAGATGCTGGACAGAAACTTACCAGAAGGCAATACACAGATTAATAGACAGGGGTTAATTTAAGATATAAGAACTAGCCAATAGGAAGTGTGAGCTAATAGACCATAATAATACAGTTTCTGTGTGATGTTTTTGGGTCTGGGTGGCCGGGAAATGAACAAGCAGCCTCCTACAACAAGCACTTAAAAGTGTTCAACTGCTTTTCTAATCCACAGTCCCAAGGTCCACATTTCTTCAAGCAAAGGAATGCTCTGGCCTATCACAGCAACGCCCTAGTCCCTGGTACCAATTTCTGTCTTAGTTTGGGTTCCTATTGATGTGAAGAGATACCATGACCATAGTAACCCTCATAAAGGATGGTTTACAGTTCAGAGGTTCAGTCCACTTATCATCGTGGTAGCACATGACAGTGTGCAGGCACATGTGGTGCTGAAGAATGATCTGCAGGCAACAGGAAGTGAACTGAGACACTGGGGGTAACTTGAGCATATATGACCTCAAAGTCCACCTCCACAATGGCACACTTCTTCCAACAAGAAAAAACCTACTCCAATAAAGTCACACCTCCCAATACTGTCACTCCCTCAGACCAGTTACATTCAAACCACCACAATGCTGCTGCTGGTGGTGATGGTGGTGGTGGTGGTGGTGGTGGTGATGATGATGGTAGTAGTGATGGTGGTGGTGGTGATGAAGATTATGGTGGTGGTGGTGATGGTGGTGGTGGTAGTGGTGGTGGTGGTAATGATGGTGGTGGTGGTGGTAGTAGTGATGGTGATGAAGATGATTGTGATGATGACAGTTGTGGTGGTGATGATGGTGGTGGTGGTTATATAAAGAAATCAAAATCATAAGAAGTCAGATGCTGGCCATAGTCTTAAGTATTCAATGTCATGTTGCTCCCTTTGGAATAACTCATTTAATTGATGATTTAGAAGATAAACAACTCAAGGAGTCCCAAAAGATGAAAGAGTAGGATCATCTTCCTATTCAGCAAGGCCTCCCTTCAAACTACACCTCTGAGCAGCCAAACTGGGATGTCTAAACTTGCAACATTTTCTTTTGGAAAATAAAAGGCAAGTGGGGAGAAAAGGCCAGTGGGGAGGTCTACTCTGCTCCTGTGACTGAGAACAGAAGGCCAGTGGAGAGGAAAGGCCAGTGGGGAGGAAAGGCCAGTGGGGAGGTCTACTCTGCTCCTGTGACTGAGAACAGAAAGGCTTTCCCAAGCATTTGGCCTCACATGGATGCCTCAGAGGAGCTATGGGAGCCCAAGAAACTAAGAATGTGTGATGTGTATGACAGAGGAACAGTGGCTATGATGTGGGACCCCAGCTAAGTGGTGAGCCCTTTTGTGCACCCCAATGTGGAAAAATATTAGTGTATCCTAAGCTCAGTCTCATGGGCAGCACAGAACACCAGAGAGCTATGGCACAGCTGTGTCTAGGCTCCATAGCTTCATGTTTTTGCACACCTATCACACTATGTGGCACTGTATGGGATTGCAGTCTGAGGAAAACAAATTTAAATGTAGCAGCAACAGCAAGAAAGAGAAAAGAAGAACAAATGGAAGAGACAGAGGGGAAACAGATGATGGAGGAAGAGACGGAAGGGAACTGATGATGATGGAGGAGGAAGAGATGGAAGGGAACTGATGATGATGGAGGAAGAGACGGAAGGGAACTGATGATGATGATGATGGAGGAGGAAGAGACGGAAGGGAACTGATGATGATGATGATGGAGGAGGAAGAGACGGAAGGGAACTGATGATGATGATGATGATGGAGGAAGAGACAGAAGGGAACTGATGATGATGATGATGGAGGAGGAAGAGATGGAAGGGAACTGATGATGA
>PVIU01014825.1:0-50465 GCA_004026605.1 Ondatra zibethicus
TGTGTCTTTGGTCCGGTGTTGAGATCTCCAAATAAGACTGCTTATTAACTGAGAGCATTTACTATCCTGGTGGAAGAGCACATGCTTTAGCTCAGTGTTTCTCAACCTGTGGGTTGCGACCCCTTTGAGGGGTCAAATGGCCCTTTCACAGGGGTCGCCTAGCACAGACATTTCCACTATAATTCATAACAGCAAAAAAATGCAGTTATGAAATAACAATGAAATAACTTTATGGTTGGGGGGGTCACCACAGCATGAGGAACTGCATTAGGAAGGTTGAGAACCACTGCGTTAGCTTCTTGGATTTTCTATTAAGCACTGATGAGTTGATGAGATGACAATTGTTTGTGAAGTGTGGAGAAGAGGGGAGCAGGGTCCATCTCGAGGGGAGCAGGGTCCATCTCAACGGGCGCGTGAATTGTCGAGTTGCCATGAAAAACGGGCGTGTGAATTGCCAAGTTGCCATGAAAAACAGCATGGTGGTTCATGAAACAGTTAAAAGCACACCTTCTGTGCTGCCAGACAGTCCTGGTTCTACCTGTGTCCAGAGGAGATGAAACCAATGTCTGTGTCTCTGTGGCCTTTGAAGCATTATTTGTAATAGCCCAAATATGGAAATACGTGTCTATTGATAATAAATCGATAAAGAAATTATGGGATGTGTGTGTGTGTGTGCACATATATACACACACCTCTGAGTATTATTTAGCCATAAAAAGAAGGAATTGCGCCATTTGTGATACCATACAAGAGTCTAGAGGACATTGTGTTACCAAAAAAAATTACTGTTCATTTGTGGAATCTGAAAAAGTCGAACTCATAGAAGCCGAGAGCTGAACAGTGGTTGCCAGTCGTCCAGGCCTGGAAGAGGAGCATGAACGGGTGCTGATCTAGCAGCACACTTAAGTTCAAGGTGAGTGCATTCCAAGGACCAGATGCACAGCAGCATGGTGGGGTGAGTGGTAGTGAGCCCAACCGAGGTGATCTACACACAATGTGAGTGCACAGCAAAGCACTTTATGTGAGTGTGTTTGCTCTGTCAATTACGTCATCCTAAGAGGGTAGAGCTAATGGCTGCCTGTGGTCTGAAGTCATAGCCGTAGAAATCTGCGATCTGATTCTCAGATACGCTTGATTTGGAAGAAGCAGATGAGCCAAATGATTTGTGGTTTGGTCTTCATCACTGAGATCCTGGATTTGAGAATCCGGCCTCCATGGCGTGCTACCTACGTGACTGTGGAAAAATCATTTAATCCCTCTGCCTTAGTTTCTGCATCAGTCAAATGAGACATTATAGCTTCATTGCATTAGTTTCTTCCCATGGGCTCTGAGTTAGAAAAATATAGTAGCCCTATAAAATGGTTCTGCCCTATGTTCACAAATCTTGTTTGCTCTGCTGGGACATTGTCCACTTCCTGTTTGGGAAGCTTGTCCATCAACTCTTCATGGTTCACAGGTGGGTCACAGGGTTTCCTGGTTGCTTCCTGGAGACCTCTGACTAAGCTTGGTGGATGAGATATCCTTATTCTAACTGAGCTGAGGGTTGCTGTCCTGGCCCCTTCGGTCATCTGAACTCATGGCTAGGTGAGATGCTGTGATGGAGTCCTGTTTCTGCGTAGTCAGTCACAGCATGTATTCGTGTGGAGTTCAGGCTTATCTGGTGTGTCACCTTCCTAAAATGCTCTGTTTCCCTTGCTCTGGGTGCTATTTCATCCAAATTCTGTACATTGCTCACTTCCTTCTTGGGACTACTTCCCGGTTTTGTCTTCCCAGCTCCTATATTCTTTGGTCCTTTGTTAGCGTTTCCTTGACTGTAGGATGTCAGAAAGTTGACTTTTTCTGGTATAGGTCGGGTACCCTTTCTCCAAATACACTTCTGTACCCCAAGGATTTCAGTTACAAGCCCTTTTAACTATTTTGAGTTTCAGGCTCTCTATCTCATGAAATCTAGATTTGCTTCATGCCTCACATACCCCACCCTGCCTCTTCTTCTGCTACCTTCCCCATCTGTGGATGGTGTTACCCTCTCCCAGTATCCAGAGTTGAAAGTGTTGTCCACGTGTACTGGGGAAAGTCTTGGTTTCTCTTTTGCTGTCTTCATTCCCTCCAGGACTTGAGTTTTCATTCCAGAATGATCTTGCGTTTGTCTCCTCTGTCTCCAGTTCGGTCGTCCTTGTCACCTGCCCTCAACAGTGTTCAGATGTGTGACTCCCACCTTTGCATTGGAGAGCACTGTGATGCTGTGGGGCCCCGGTGTTGCTTGCCCGGAAGTGTGTGTTTCACTGGGCTCCATCTGGATTCTTCCTCTACCTCAGTTTGTTGCTGAGCTTCTCATCTCCGCCTTCCTTTGGGGTCACGTTGGCTGGATATCATGAGATGTCTGATGTGAGGATGCCCTCTCTCTCTTTTAATTTCTTCTAGTCTTGCGGGTTGACACCAAGGCGGTGTCTTAAGCACACTGAAACACGTTCTGCTGTCGCGCCATCACTCTTCCCCTTTCCCCCAAAGCTTTCCTTTTGCAGCCAACTTTTGTCACATCCTTTCAGGTCTCAGATAGCAGTCCCCAGGGACTCTCCTCTCACCACCAGCCCCAAATAGTTGCCTGTGGCGTTAATCTGCCGCAGCAGCCTGTGTAGTTCCTTCCTATCACTAAGCTGTAGAAGCACTGACACCAGGCTTCGGTTGCAGAATTCAAGCTCCCCCCAAAGAGCATTTTATGATTTGTGCATTGATGCATCTTTACATGCACAATTGTAGGTTCTGGATCTCCTGAGATGGACTCTTTTATCTTTTATTTTCTTTTAGTCTCTGTGATTGACAAAGAGCTCCACAACTGAACCACGTGCCTGCCTCTTCCTTTTTGTAAAAACCCATTTGTGTATTATTTCATGTGTGTGTGTGCGTGCATGTGTGTGCGTGTGTGCGTGTGTGTGTGTGCGCGCACGCACACACGCGTTCATATATCCCTGCATGAGTTTATGTACCATGTGTGCAGGAACCCATGGCCAGAAGGCATCGGATTTCCCTGGAACTGGAACTAGAGGCACTGTGAGCCTCTAATTAATCAGAGGGATTGTGAGCAGCCATGTAGGTGCTGGGAACCATAACTGGGTCCTCTGCAAGAAAAGCAGATGCTCTTAATGCTGACCCTTCTCTTTGGTCTCTCTTTCCCTTTTAAGGAGAGAAAGAAACGGAAAAAAATTGAAAAAGATTTACAGAGTTAGCCGTATGCTTGCATAATTAGTAAATTAAGTAATTCCTAATCTGTTGTGAAAGTGGCACTGTCTCTTATTTGCTGTTCCCTAGAGACCAGAGTTTTCATTTTGGGCTGATTCTTACAGTCATTTCCCTGCAAAATATTTCTAATCAACATACTAAATTTTATTTTTATAAATAAAATTTATACTGTATTTTATCTGTTTTTCAGTTTTAGGCATTATCCTTTGGTGTCAGTATTTGCTTTCTTATCTTCTTGCCCCTTGTTTCTCTGTTCTCTTTTTGCCAATCGTAATCATATTGTAATTGTACTGTAATTTGGGTGAGATCAATATTCAGTGTTTACTTTATTGCAACTGTGGAATCTTCTCCACAGATGAGCCGTTTAATATAGTTTGGTTTATGTTTTCTCTCAAGATTAGTTTATGTGACCAATATTGACTTTTTTATCATTAATTTTTGATATAGTTATGAATAATTCAACTTCAAATTCTTTACCACTTGTAAATCTCCTTTCAGTATAACCAGCCAACAGGGAATCTGTCAGGAACCAAAACCTATTCCTCTCAGCGGAGAATGGCTCCCACTTAGCACCATCCCGCCATCTCCTTTAGACTCTATCTTATATGAGGGCCTTGCTGTGTGTTGTCTTCATGGTTGGTTTGTGAACCCATTTCCAGTGCCTCCCAGAGGAAGTGGGATTCCAGAGATGAGAGACCTGTGTCTGAAATGCCTCCTCCCCCTGGACCTTAACTGATGGCTTAGCTAAGTGTGGATGTTTGGGTGGAAGCTGTCAGCTTTCAGAATTTTGGCACCTTCTTCTTTCCTGTCTGTTTCTTGAGCTATTTCTTCGAAAGTTGCATAAATCAGATTCCAATATTGAATCTTTTGTATGAAAACCTTTCCTGTGGAATTTTGTGGGCATTTCTTTTTGAATCTTGATTTAGAAACCTTGGTTAACGTGTGGGTAATTTGCAGACCCTTTTGCTCTGGAAGCCCCCCACCCTCCTTCCTTCATCTCCTTTATTCAAGTCCTCAGCTGATCTGGAGCTCACTCTTGTCACGTGACTCATGTTGTGGTGACCTCTAACCATAACATTATTTTTTTTCTACTTCATCTGTAATTTTGCTACTATTATAAATTATAATGTAAATATCTGATATGCAGGATGTCTGATATTTGACCCCCAAAGGGGTCACAACCCTTAGGTTGAGAACCACTGACTAGACCAGGCTGGCCTTGAACTCTCAGAGGTCTCCCTGCTTCCCAAGTGCTAGAAGTAAAGGTGTGCATGCCTTCCCTTTTTTTTTAAAGGAGAAAATTTAGTTCTGGGAGCAAAATTGCCTTTATTCTAGAAAAATAATTTGCTATATGCTTGGTTTCTTTTTCTTTCTTTCTAGTTTTTCTGGTCATGAATACTCCAGTCTTCTGCTATTGACTCCTACACTTGGCACAATTCCCCTTTGATCGCTTGGTCAGCTTCGTGTATCTCTCAAGCCTGCTGGTGAATTTTTAATTTTGCCACAATTTGAGGTTCCATAGTTTTTGTCCTCCAAATGCTCCTCTAATGTCTTCTGTTCTCTCACAGGTGTGTTTGTCTCCGATGATGAATCTGAAGATGTACTGGTGTTGTGTCCCCCCCCCACTCCAACCCTCCCCCTTCTTTATTCTGGGGAAGTTTGCCAATTCCTCCTGCAATTCCAGGCTTCCTCCACAGTGACTTGGCTTGACTGTTTGATTTTAGGAAGCCTTGATATTGGTATTTTTAGGTCTTTATTATCCTTTACTCCAGCTATTTATGAAATACTTCAACTAGAATGTAAACTTTACATTTTTCCTTCCTTTATACAGAAAAAAAGGAAGGGAGGATGTGGAGTTGGGTTGTGAGCATGGCTCAGGGCACTTGTGTAGGGCTCTGTGTTCATTCCTTAGCGCTGACAGCCTGCCCCCACACCCTCACAAGGATGGTAGTTTTCTATGAGAAAATAGAACCAGTGAGAGAGATCTGGGTGGAAGTCTTGGGGTCTCCATATTTACATTCAACTTCTGTAAACTCTCTTCTCTGTGTGTATCTCCAGTCCATGGATCCTTGCTGAGGAAACAGACCTAGTGTTTCGTGGAGCTGGGGTGGAGGCTTCCTGTCCCACCCCCACACCATCACTACCACCATGGAAGATAGGAGAGAGAGAGCGCGAGAGAGAAGGGGGTAACTGATTTTTAATGGAATTTGACTTAGCCATCCTGCCTCACCTTTGTCCCCTCTTCATTGAAGAACCTGTGTGGTTGATATGAAGTTGCCTCTGGCCTTCCTCCGTTAGGATGGAGCTTCTCCAGTGCCTACACCAGGTGCTACTTGCCCGGGGCTCCTCTGTCTTTCAAGCAGGCATTCACTGTCCTGTGCCCTTGTTGGTTTCTGTCCTGGTAGGTCAGGATTCTCAGGGATACATACATGCTTTGATTGCTGTTTATCAGGCGTACAAGCACATGTTTCTGTGCAGGCTCTGACTCTCCAGTTCATGCATGGTTACTTCTGTTGAGGTGGGAGGACAGGGAAAGAAGGAGACCGGTGGTCTGTTCCTAGATCAGCCACATCTCTATAACCATGAGTGCTCTCTCCTGGCCTCCCGTCCTGTCCTTCAGACCAAGGACCTGAAGCAGATGGTTTCAAGTCTCCTTTTACTCAAAGGCTTCTTTCATTTAAAGAATTAAGACGATGTGTAGCTGAGCACTAGCGTAGGGAGTGGAGATGCTACAGTCGACAGAAGAAATGTGGAATGTACGTTTTCCTTGTGTTAGTCAACTCAGCAATTCCAAAAACCCTTGAAGTTTTAACTAAAATGGCAACCCGTGTTTCACGAACAAGAAGCTTGTAAGAGGTTAAATATTCTGAAGTTTTTTCCCTGTGGGCATTTTTGGTCGGTGGCCAGTCAGTACCAGAGTACACCGGATTCATGTTCTTCCTAGTGAGAAGATAGGAAAGCTAGGACCAAACAGGCGGTTTCTCCTTTGTCTCCGGGAAGGGAAGGCCTCCTGGTAGCACCTGCCAGGAACTGTCCTTCCCGCTAAAGCTATGCATGTGGAGATAATAGTTCCATCTGTATATTCTTTTCTCCAAGTTGCTTTTCTCAGCTGGGACGGAAGATAGTGGGCATTGCCTGTCACTGTGGTTTTGACTGGAGAGTCTGATCATTAATCGAGCGTTCTCCAACTGTGGTCAGTACAGTGACTAAGGAGAAAATGGGATTGTGACATCGTGACCCCATGGATTAAGGACTGAGGATGGCTTCCCTTAGGCAGATCCCACAGGCTGATCGCCCCTTCCCAGTTGCAAGCCCAGAATCTCCTCAGCAAGGTGTACAGATTATTCTGATAGTTCAGCAGGTGGTTGTTATTTACACAGTTCTTGCACTGACATTTGGGATCCATTATTTTAGGGACAGGAGGCCAAGGGGGAAAAAAAACCAACTCAGACTCAAGTATTTGCAGAACTCAGGAAAAAATAAAAAGACAGAAAGAAGCCAGGACACCTGGTCAGCTGACCCTCTCCTGTCAATCACTGAAACTGAGACTCAGCCTTCCTCAGTTGACATCTGTGTTTCTCCTTCATAGTAGATCTTCTTGCTCAGAGGAGATGGGAACTTTTGAGGGGCACTGTCTCGGCCTGTGTCTCCTGGTTGCCAAAGCACATGTGCAAATAACACGTATGTTATATATTACTTGAATAGTTGCAATCACATTTTATATTTCTAGAGTGCAATGCAATATAAGTGCATGGTTCTACTGCCATCTCTCATTTTTTCCTTGTGAGGTCCTGTGTGATATGTGCGTATTTGTTCATGTGGCTATGTGCACAGATACATGTGGGTGTGGCTGCTTGTCAGAGGCCAGAGGTTGGAGACCTGCCTTTATCTCTCCACCCTATGTATGTATATATTTTTACACAAGGTCTCTCACCAAACCTGGAGCTCACTGATAAGCTAGGCCAATTGGCCGATGAGTTCTAGGGATTTGCTTCTCTGTCGCTCCAGGCTCCCAGCACTAGGGTTACAGATGTCCCACATATGCCTGGCCTCTTACGGGTGCTGGGGATCTGAACTCAGGTCTTTGTGCTCGTAGGACTGGAAGTTTCCTGACTAAGCCATCTGTCAGCCCTCACGCCTATTTTTGATGCAAACATCTTCACCTGGTTATGCCTGTTTTCCTCAATGACCCCTTCCTGTTTTTCTTTCATTCTGTTCTCTCAATAAATTTATATATGTGAGAATGTATCGTATAGATATATAAATTTCATCTGCAAAATAAACCACAGGAAAGACATAAGATATGCTTTCTTTAACTTTATGGTCACCTAAGTTCTGTTTTATGCAAAGATTTATTAGAGTTAAAACACAAAGACCATGGCTAGGTTCTGAACATCTATAGCAGAAGAGGTAGATATAATTCCTTTTCTCAAGATTCTTGCTTGTACCCTCTCCTTAAATTTTTTAAACTTTTAATTAACATAGTAATTGTGTGTAGTTATGGAAAACAGTGAAACACACACAAATATTAGATCAGAATAACTGATGTGTTTATGTTATGATGTGTTTATGTTGGGGACACTCAAAATTCTTTCTACAAGCTATTTGAAGTGTATAACTGATTGTTGGTATCTGTTATTTTGTAGTGTGCTGTAGAGCATTAGAAGGCTTTATCTGACCATACCCTGTGCCTCCTGACTGCCCTCACTATTACGTGTTTTTAAGACTCTAGAAACCACAATTCTGCTCCGTTCCCATGAGACCAGCATTTATGCTTCTGCATAGAAGTCAGAAACATGCAGTATGTCTTTCTGTACCTGGCTGGTCTCACTTCACACGGTGTCCTCTAGTTCCATCCATGTTACTGCAAATGGCAGAAATTTCATTATGGTAAACGTTACTGTGTTATCCCACACATGTTCTTTATCCGTTGGTGGATCTCTAACTGATACCACATCTGGGGCTGGTGTGACTGGCCTTGGTGTGTACACAAGGGAGCAGATGTTGTAGGGACTCAGTTTCGTTCTAATTCTCTCTTTGCTTGCCCCACCCCCTCCCCTCATTATTTTTGAGAACTGAGACAGGATATCGTATATGTATGATACTTATGCCCCTCTCCAGGTGAGGTCTAACTGTATAGCATAGATTAAGTTCCTTTCAGTCTCCCTAGTGTCAGGACTACAGGCCTGTGCCACCATACCCAGGTTTAACAGTCTCCTAATTTGCCTCATTTATTTGAAAGCCATTTATAACAAATTGCCCATGTTTTATTTACTGTCTTCCTTAATAAAAAATACACTTTCCCCTTCTCTGGTTTCTCTAGATTTTTTTTATTCTAATCGATGAATTTTTTTAATTGAAAATATTTTTTTTTCATATAATGTATCTGATGCTGAGTGTGCTGGTATAGGGCAGGGGAGCGAGGACAGTTGGAAATGAAGGAGAAAGGACTTTTGGGTGAGACCGTGCATCTGAGACACTAGGACATTTCTATGTAACACTGTCACGTAAACAATGGGGACATTGGAATCTGGAGATGAGAAATGAAACAAAGCCAGGCATTGAAACAAAGATGCGTCAACAGATGCCATGGCAAAGACTGTTGGGGAGCCCTAAGTGTTCCCTGAAGGGGAGGTCCAGTCAATGAGGAGATACCAGTAGAAGAATCCAGAAAGATGAAAGGACCTCATACACAGGGTGCACCTCTGTAATCTCAGCACTGGGGAGGCCGAGAAGGAGGGAGGTCTTGACTTCAAGGCCAGCCTCAGCTATGAAGGAGCTCAAGGCCAGCCCAGGGTGCAGAAAAAACTGACGCCTCTCCTCCCAGCACACACCAACAGAAGGCCAGTGAGTCTTTAAAAGTCTTGCTCAGCTGTGACAGACATCACTGAAATGTTTGTGAGGCAAAATTGTAAGATGGACATAGGCTTAGCTGTTTAACAGCCAAGGTCGACCTTTGCCGGAGCAGGTGGGGGTGGAACGCACATTGGATGGGTGCTAGCTGCACCTAGATGCTCATCAGGAGTAGTAAGGATTTGGACTCTTTTTTATTTTTCTTTTTTCCCTTTGGTTTTCCGAGACAAGGTTTCTCTGTAGCTTTGGAGCCTGTCTTGCTTGGAACTCGCTCTGTAGACCAGGCTGGCCTTGACCTCACAGAGATCTGCCTGTCCCTGTCTCCTGAGTGCTGGGATTAAAGGCGTGCACCACCAATGCCCGGCTTTTCTTTTTTTCCTTGTCTGTTTCTTTTCTTGTATTGCTGAGATCAATCTAGGACCTTGCGCATGCTAAGCAAGCATGTTGCTATGGAGCTGCCCTCCCAGCCCTTAGGATTTTGGACTGTGTTACAGTGCGATAAGTGCACTGGGGAAGGCTGACTAAGGTTGTTGTTTTAGCCACTTATAACCTTATCTTTATTGTTTTATTCTGATGATAAAGCACTAGATATTTAGTGTAAATGTTTTAAACTTTAAACATAACTGAGAATCATGTCCGCAACTATGTTTCTTTCTATATAACCACTGTCACTTGAGGTATGCCCATCAAGATTCCTGTGTGGTAACACACATGTGTGTGCACGCACAGACACGTCACAACAGTTTGCGGACGTTCAGTTTATAAAGATACAGGCTCCTAGGATTGCTTCCTTCCTCAAGCTGAGTCTGCTGCTGTGGGACCTTCTACAGACTACTTTGTTCACGTCAGAAGTGCCACCGTCTGCAGTTAGCTGTGCGGCTCTGTTGTCTGCAGCATTTTCTGGATGTTTGAGCTTTCTTTAGACATTGTTGTGCTCTTGCATAGCTTTTCTCCAGATGGGTAGCATCCTCGGGCATATTTGTATCTCTTCTGATCTGTGTTGCAAAGTTCCCAGAGTGAAATTGTGGGGCCAAAGGGCAAGCACATTTGACATTTTGATACTGCTTCATTATCGGAAAAACTTTTTTTTTTTGGTCATTATCATTGTTAAATACTGATGGGAGATATGTGACCATGAGAAAGGTTGATGTTGGGAAGACTAAAGAGTAATTGAGGTCATGGGGGAAAATGCTGAGTAGTCAGTAGTCAGAAGGTCCGTGGGGATGGGGACTGTGGTCCAGGAGGTGGCTTTCTGCTGAGGTCAGAGGGGAGAAGCCTCCCAGCCATAAGGAGGAGGGCTGGTGGAGGGCGACAGGATCCTCAGCATTGCTGTATCCACAGAGCTTGCCCAGTGCAGGCATTCAAAACACTGCACTGCTTAGATGTATAGTCGAATAATTAGCCACTCCTTCCAGGAGCTTAGCGGTGCTCCCATGTAATAGCGTCTGTTGTTATGTTTTTAAAAATTAAACGTTAAGGTTTCCTACTGAAAGCAGTTGAGGAGTTGGGGATTTGGAAGGTCCTTTTTGCATAGAGAACTCTGGCCCAAATTAGAGAAGACACCCAATTTAGTCATTAAAAAATTTCAATGTTTCGTTAGCATAGCTTAACTATACATAATGGGTTCCAATATGCCATTTTCATGTATGTACATAATGTCTTTAGGCCATCTTCACCCTGCTTACCCTCTCCTGTCCTGTCTGTTTATTAGCCCCACTTCCACTTTCATTTTGTGCTTATGTGTGTGCACGCTGGCATCTGACCCGATGAATTTCGTTATGGTTTGTTTACAGAAGCGTGGCTGGGAGTTTGTTTACAAGCCATGCATGCACCTTATACCCGTGGTCATACCACTGAGGAAGGTCTCCCCGTCCCTCATCAGTCACTATCCACTTCTAAATCCTCAGAGATGGGTAGGGCCTCATGAACCCCAGCTTCCATCATGACAGGGTGCTGTGACAAGCCCAGTCCTTTGTGGATCATGTGTCACTAACCACGGATGTTTTCAGTTCAGGGGTGCAGCAGCCACGAAGTCAGTCACTCTCTTGTGTCCTTGGTTCTCCAGCTCTTTCCGCCCCTTATATGCCCTGGAAGGGCTGCTGTCATTATCCCATTTATGGCCAGGCATTCAGCGGTCGTCACTGACCACTGCAAAAAGAAGTTTCTCTAACCAAAACTCCCAGGAGCTCTAGTGTAGGGACATAAACTTTGCTGTTTGGAATGCAATTTGACAGGCACTTCAGGGTCACTTAGCAAAACAGCAGTAGCTTCCTCACTGGGGCCTTTGCCCTTCCCAGCCATAGGCTTTTGACTGAGTTTACAGGCCCAGAGAGCAGTTCTCTCCGGGGAGCAGGCCTCAGATCCAATTTTAAAAAGCGACTGATTACTCCTATAACAAACTTGCTACTGTTACTCTTTGTCTGTCTGGTTGGCATTGTGCACAGCTGAACAGGACAGTTGATGGCAATTTCCCCTCAGCAGCCTACACAGCAGGGTTCAAGGATGGTTAGGCCACCAAGAGGAGGCTTCTGGTCCAAATCCCTTGATTTACATAGATTTCTCTGTGTCCTGTGACCAGTAGTAGGATCTTCTTACCAGCTAGTGTCAGTGGGCAACCATGAGCAATGGCAATTACCTGTATTGTTTTTGGGTATCAGGGGCTCCCCCGGAAACAACTCATATGGGGGAATGAATCCTAGACAATAACCTTATTGGTCTCTTGATAGCAGTTTTATCTCCCTGCACAGGATACCTCCATTCAAACTTAAATTTGGTTTTGGTTTGCTTATCAGCACTCGGATTTTCTTTTGCCCTTTTTGTATACTAGTTTCGGTTGACTTCCTTTCCCTCCCCCCTCCCCATTTCTCTGCCTCTTGTCTGCTTAAACCTTAAACCTTTCCACCTCCAGTTTCCCCCTTCAGCTTTTATAGCACACATTGGTATTCCCTCCTGCTTCATTTTTTTAAATCAGAGTGCTTCAAAAGCTTTGAGAGAGAGAGAGAGAGAGAGATACAAATGGAGATGCACAGAGAGAGAGAGGGAGGGAGGGAGGGAAAGAGGGGGAGAGAGAGAGAACAAGAGAGTGAGAGCACACACAAATTGGATGCACGTGGGCTCCTCCAGGGATAACTCTTTGGGGCCATCAAGTGAAGAGGCTGGAGCTGGATGCAGTGGCAGCACTTAGCCTAAACATCTTTAACCTCCCTTTCCAATGTGAGCTTCCGGCGGCTCCACATCGCAGCACTCATTGACTTCTGTTCATTGCTACCACCACTTTGACCATGTAAGTTTCAGTCCCAGGGTTCTTACCAGATTGACCTCTTAAATGGTCCCTGGTTTCTACTGAATCTCCATCGGGCCTTGGCTTGGGGGCCTAAGCCCTGTGCAGCCGTCAGCTGTCCATAGCCGCCCGTGTATGTAATGTCTTAGTAGCTATTTTATCTTTTCTCCTTCCAAGCTCCACTACAGCGCAGCTTGCGTACTAAGTAAATGATAGTTATTTTATGTGTGCAAGTGTGATGAATATGTAGACTTGGCACATAAAAAGAGCTGCTGGGGAGTCTGAGGCAGGAGGATCACAAGTTCTAAGCCAGACTGGGTAATTTAGTGAGACCCTGTCTCAATATAAGAAGGCAAAAAGGGAGCTGGGGTGTAGGGGTTGATGAGTGTTTGTCTAGCATTTACGAGGCCCTGGGTGAAAGTTCCAGCTGAAAATGTGTGAGGTCAGAGTTTGTTTATTTATTTATTTATTTTCGAGACAGGGTTTCCCTGTGTAACAGTCCTACCTGTCCTGGAACTAGCTCTTGTAGACCAGCCTGGCCTCGAACTCACAGAGATCCGTCTGCCTCTGCTTCCCGGGTGCTGGGACTAAAGGCGGGTGCCACCACTGCCCGGCCGAGGTCACAGTTTAAATCATCAAAACTAGAAAAGAGAGAGGGAGGGAGAGAAAAAAATTACAAGGACAAAAGTAGAGTAGATAAACTCAGAAAGGAACAGCAACTGAAAACGTTTGACCTTACAAGAGGCAGAATTATTGCTCTGGAGGGAAGAGCAACCTCAGTCATGTGTGTTATTTCCATATTTCCATCATAACAAATTAAGTGCATCTTTAAGAAATCCAAAATAGCTCGAATCTCTAAGGTGATGTAGCTACACTCACACGCACAGCATTAAAAATGCCAAGCAGTACTACACTGCGGTGTGTTCTGGGTAAATGTCTGAACATCTTTAGCTGCATCTGGCCTGCTGAGAACAACTGTAAGATCAAGATCTCATCTGGGGTTTGCAGAAAATTTGATGACTCTTTCGGGGTCATCAAGTAAAGAGCCTGGAGCCGGATGCGGTGGCAGCACTTGGAAATGCAGGCTTCCTTTTGTCCGCTTTGTCACCCCAGCAGTAAGGAGAGTAAGAGTGACCAGCTACCAACTACTGCCTCAGCAGGAAAGAGTGGAAACTTACAAAACATGATTAAATAAAAAATAGCAGGGAATGAGAGGTTTAAGTTTTCTTAAGTTGTTACATTTAGGGCTGAGAAATGCTGTCATCGAAAGGCTGTCGTCAGAACGCTGCAAGGGTAATCACATGGAGTCCCTGTGTAGCAGGGACAGTCTGCTGAGGGGTTGTAGGTGTCACAGGCTCTTAAGCTTCACCCCTGGCACAGAGCCAGAAACTGCTTGTCCACGTCCTCTCTCACCTTCCAGATCTGTTTCCGTCAGAAGAAGCAATTTGCCCAGACCGGTTAGTTAGCTTGTAGGCTGTTCCCACCTCCCCCTCTTCCTTTAGTGAAAGTTTGGCCGGAGAGTGCCACACCCATGTCTGTCACCTTGAGGCTCCAGGTGTGGGGTCTGAGGTGGGCTTTCGCTGTAGCGCTGCACTTCCCTGGCTGCATAAGCTCTGACCAATGGCAACAATGTACATGGTGGCTGACTGAAAGCGATGAGCTGAGCTGTTCAGCTGTATCTTCTCCGAAATGTTAACTTGATCTAAAATAAAATGGAGCCCTTAGGAAGGAACTTTTGTCGTCTCCTTTAGTCTGTTATTTTTTTTTTTCTCTAAGTGACTTACAATGTTTAAAATGTTTCCTTATATCCAAAACTTAGAAAAGCATCCAATAGTGAGAGCATGAAAATGGGATTTGGATGGAGATTGCTCGTTTGAGTTCTCTTCATTTTGGGGCCATTTACACATTTTTATATGCCCTCTATTTCCTGTAGTATAGTATGGGGCTTGGAATAGAAGCCCTGTTGTGGGTTCTACCACCGAGCTCCATTCTCAGCCCCACACCTCTTTAATTTTTGCTGTAACGGGGCATGTAATAACTGCTGGTAGCATCTTTCTCAACTCAGTCCATTTGCATTTTTCTTATTTGCAGTATGAGAACTTGCTGGGTATTTGCCACGTATAAGCACCATGTTAAACATCGCACACACTATCTTCAAGCCTGAGAGGGAAGGATTGTTTCATTTTAGATGCTAACAGTGAAGTTTATGTTGCCCAGGTCAGTTAGGAAGTGGTAGGTCTGGGATCTGAGTTTAGATCTGCCTGCCTCTAACAACTACCCTTCTAGAGTGTGCATCCATCTGCAGAGCCATCAACAGGACATTCCAGAGTGCCCAACAGCCTGGGCACTACTGTACTCCTGTTCAGCTCTGAACAAGGGTGCACTCTGCCCTCAGAGAACTCAGACTTAGTGTGGACTTAGATGACAGTATCGAGTACAGAGAGAAAGGTGGCAGAATGGTGGAAGACCCGAAGGCGATGGTGTGTAGACATCTGAATCTGGAGCTCGTGGGTTCACATCCCACAGAGCTTAGCTCTGTGACTTTAGACAATAATGCTTGACTTCTGTGCCTCCTTAGTAGTGCAGAGGTAGTGATGGCGCTGATCCTGCCAGCTAAGGCTGTTGCAGGATGATGTGATTATGGCTGGAAAGAGCTTGGATGTGAAACAGGCCCTTGGATGCCTGAAGGACTCTGAGGCCCGTGGGAGCGGAGAAGTAGCTGGTTTCAGGGTACAGCCCTTCACCTGATGGGGTTCACTGAGGCCCTATAATACATAGAAGCTTTGTTTCACCCTTGAAAATCATACAGTGTGCACTTTATTGGCACGTGACCCCTGCCAGAGGGGAGAGGTGGGATCTCCACCCATTCCCACCCACTGTGGTGCTGGTCTCCAGTCTGGAGAGGGTTCAGCTTGGGGGGTGGGGCGGGGCATGGGCTGAGGTGCTCTGGTTGTAGACAGTTCCTGCTGCCTGGTGCAGTCCAACCCACATCAGGTAATAGATGTTCTTAAGCAACTTTTTTTCATTGTGCTAAAATATATATCACCTAAACTGTGCCATCTTCTGTTTGTAATTATATAGCCCGGTGGCATAGAATGCATCGTGGCGTATCCACCACCTGCATCCAGTGCTGTACTCTCTGCATCTTTCAGGAGGAAAACTGCACCCATTGAACCTTGCAACCCACGTTCCCCTCCCCCGACACCACCATTGCCTTTTCTGTCTCTGTGAAGATGGCCTCTGTGGCACCCCGTATAAGTAGAACCCTACATTTATCATTTTCTGACTGCTTATTTTACTTAGCCATAACGTCCTCAAGAGTTTCCTTGTGTAGCATGTTTGGATTGCCTTCCCATTAGGCTGAGCAGTATTCCGTTGGATGGCAGGCCACATTTTGTCTGTTCATCTGTGGGTGAACAAGAATAGCCTCAACTGTTCACTGTTGAAAAAAATGCCTTGTTACATGTGGTATGTAAATATCTATTTGAATTTCTGTTTCCATTTTTTTTGGGGGGGGGTGAGACAAATCAGTTTCATAATAGAGCTTCCTATCCCTCCCCTGCCACTGAAATAGATTAAAATTTTTCTGTGTCTTCGCTACGTTATGTAAAACAGCCCATTCTTATTATCATGCAGCTGTGTTCTGGAAGATTCAAGCACCTAAATATTGCTTCCTTCATATTATAAAAACAAGAAGTATAGCTAATATTTGAAGATTTGGGGATACATCAGATTTCTCACAGAACTGAACCCTGACAGATCATGTGTGTCCTCCGCTAATACGGATTTGGGTAACTTTTTTCCTGCTAACTTAATTATGAAAAATACTGTATGTATCATTTCCAATTTTCCCCCCTTTTACCCAAATTTAGGATTCATTTCCTGGGCTAGAGTTGTTTGTAGGTGATTGCTAGGTGGTGTGGTAGGGGCTCGGCCTCTGAGGCGGTCAGGGGGCTTGTGGTGCCCCTCGTCTCTTCCAGCTGGCCTCCATTATGAGGAATTGGCCCGCTTACTGCTCTGCCTGTCTGTGGCAGCCTGCTGTAATGAGGTTTAAATTCTACAGTCCTGTGGGGAAAACGTTCTTAGTGCTTACAGATTCATAATTCCTTACAGTAAAAATCCAGAAAGTACTGGAAGGAATTTTCTGGTCAGCTTTCTAATTGCTATACCTGACAGATGTAAGTCCATTTGATGAAGTGCTCCAGGGCCTGCTAGGGCACTGTCTTAATGTACAATGAGCACAGGCAAGAGTTCTTTTGTTTATAAATTCTGAATTCTCAAGATGAAAAGTTTTGTTCTAGAAGATTTAGGCATGGGAGTTATGGCTCATATGGTTTGAGTTTATGAGCAATAGCCGTTTGAGTGGCATCTGCTCTCATTCCCAGGCCATGTCCAGTCACTGCAGTCGAGGAACGGACAGACCAGGGACTGGACCGAGTTTCACCTGAGCTGCAGCCAACAGCAAAGCCAGGGTGGTGTGCATTGGGAACCCTGGGAGTCCCAGGGGACTGAACCCCTCAGACGTGAAATGATAGTGAGCCTTCTGAGATGGGATTAGGATGTGTTTCTGTAATGAATACCATGTGTCTTTTACAGAGCCTCCTCTCTTGCAGCCATGACTTAGAAAACAATGCCAAATCAGCACAAGTAAATAACATTGCTCTTCAGTCCTATAATAGATGTATTTAATTAAAGGTGTGTATTCAATGGGAAAAGTTTATAGAAATAAAAGTTGATCGTGTGGACTTCAAAGGGCCCAGAGTAACCAAGACAGTTTTGAAAAAGGAGAAAGTTGGGGATTCACATGACCTGGTCTGAAAACTTAATGCAAAGCCATGGTCAAAGCAGCGTCGCACCACAGCAACGTCGGGGTCCAGATGCTGAAATCATATCTTTGTGACTTGGAGTTTTCCACAAGGGCAAAGAGGAGTCAGACTCTCTAACAAGTGGTGTTATGTTGGCCGGATTTCCACACAAAAAGAGTGAGGCTGAGTTCCTACCTTACACTTTATATAAAAATTAACTCAAAGTCCATCAATAACCTAAATGTAAGAGTTAGAACCATAAATCTCTTGGAAGAAAACAAAGACAGATCACATGACCTTGGATTTGACTTCTTGGAAAAGCCACAAAAAGCTTGAGCAACAAAAAAGTTACAAACAGACCATTGAATTTCATCAAAATTTGAAATGTGTGCATGAAAGGATATTATTGAGAAGTGAGACTTTTTAAAAAGGAATAATAATCAGAAATCATGTATCCAGACAGTCTTTAATATCCAGAGTACACAAATCATTTCTGTGCTCCACAAAAAAGAAAACCCATTTGAAAATTGGGGCAAGGTCTTGAGTTGACAGGTTTCTGAAGAATACGTTCAGGTGGCAGGTAGCAAGTGAGCACTATCAGAGCAACACTGGTCATTAGAGAAGTGCAAATTAAAACCTCAGGACCACTTCACACCTGCCTGCATGTCTGCTACTGAAAAGCCATCGGCAGCCAAAGGAAACAAGGGCGTGGGGACATTAGAACGCTCAGACCTTGTGGGTGGGACTGTCACACACCAGCAACCTTGGCAAGCAATTTGGTAGCTTCTGTAAAAGTGGAGACACACTATCTGACTCGCCAATTCCTGCCCTGGGTTTATACGAAGGAGAACTGGAAAACAGGAACTCAGATGTCTGTTCTTGTTCAGTGAAGCTTTGTTTGTACTAGCCCAAATAGTTGCAACCCAAGTATTCAATAGCAGATAAGTGTTCCAGCAAAATGTGGTATGTGTAGACAATGGAATCAATCATAGAAACGATCATGGATGAGACTTCAAAACACTAAAGTGAAATACTAAGATAGACATTGGACTGGAGAGATGGTGCAATGGTTAGAGCATTGGCTGCTCTTTCCGAGGACCCAGATTTGATTCTCAGCACCCACATTGTGACTCACAACCATGTCTTAATTCTAGTTCCAAGGGATATGATGCCCTCTTCTGGCCTCTGGGGCACTTGCATGCACATGGTGCACAAACATACATGCAGACAAAATACCTGTACACATAAAATAATAAAAGACAGATACTGTATGATTCCCCATACATAACATATGTAAAAGAAGGCAAATGAGTAGGAACAGAAAAATTTTAGAGCGTGTCAGGCAGAGGAAAGGGGAATTGGGAATTATTGCCTAATGGTTACAGAATCTCTGGGGTGATTCATTTGGTAAGTGCTAATGGTTGTGCAACATTGGAAGTGCAGTAAATACTGCTAGATGCACCACTGAAAACTAGCTAGCAGCAGTAATATGTATATATGTGGTTGCTAGAAAACGTAAGTTGGCAAAAGAACAAATGACTCTAGTGTGTTTGTTGTGAGTTCATGGCCTGCGCTCATAGGCTTCTGGAAAGCGCTAGCCGTGTTGTCTGTGAGGATGAGCAGTGTGATGGTGTTTTCAGCTCTCTGCAGCAGACATGTGGGGCTTCTGTGATAGTTTCAGAGCTGAGTTATTGGGGAGGCTCTGGTGGCAAAGTGTGTTTATAAGAGGAGCCCAAATTGGCACCAAACAGGGAGTGTGCAAGGACGGTATAAAACATAGTGTGTTTGAGCGTCACACCGTTTCTAAAGAAAAATTCAACAGTTTAAAAGTTCAGTCTCTTTAAAACATCCAAAGTCCCTCTGAAAGTCTAAAGATACAGTCTCTTAACTCTGGGCTCCTGCAAAACAAAAAGTAGGTTACATGCATCTTATTTCAAGAGGTAAGAATCCGTGTATAGCCACAATCTGAGCAAAACAAAACGGAACTGTGAATTAAACTCTGCAACTCAATGTCTTGCATCTGGGACTCAGTCATGATCTTCTGGAACCAAACCGCTTGGGCAGCTCCACCTCCTGGACCCTGCCCCCCCAGAGCTCACTCAGCACTCTTCACAGACTCAGGCAGGCTCCACTCCATAGCTACTCCTTCGCTAGTGACCTCCTGGCCTCTGGTCAAGGACTCTGACCCTGCTATGTGGCGCCAGGCCTCAGCTTTTCTCTGTGGCCCCTTCCACCCTGAGGCCTCCACCGCTGCTCAGGCCTCACCTTTCACCAGTGGCCTCTCAGTGTCAAGGCTCAGCTGCTCTCCAGGACCGCTTTGTGTCCTCAAAACCAGTATCCTGGGGGGGTGGGGACTGGGAGTCCATTACATATTACCTAATTCAGCCGCCAGCTTGAGATGCTGCCTGGCCCCCTCTGGACACAGCTGACCCTGAGGAACACTCACCTCAGTCATACCGGTGTCTCTATTTAATCACGTCTGATTTCTCAGCTCCAGCCGACCAGGTGCACGTACTCCTAATTGAGACTAGCCCAGGAACAACCCTGACAGAGTCTTTGAAGAGCTCAAGTTCCCTCTGGATCCTCACAAGCTGTGCCCCCATCTTCTGCTCTGCTCTCAACATTATCTTCCAGGTTCCCAGAGCAGCTCAGTAAGCTCTGAACACCCATTGGCTTTTTGAGCCCAAGGTTCCAAACTCCTTCCGTGGTCAGTCTGTTACAGAAATACCCTGTGGACACGGTACCACTTTTTGTTTTAGTGTGCCTTCTTATTGCTGTGGGAAAACACTGACTGAAAGCAGCTTGGCTTACAGTACACAGTAAGTTCCCCATCATTGGGAAGCCAAGGCAGGGACTCAGGGTAGGAACCTGTGCAAGGGTGGCACCACCCACAGTGGGTTGGGTCCTTCCACATCAATCATCATTCAAGGAACTGACACTATAGGCTTACCAACAGGACAGTCTTGTGGGGCATTCTCTCAATCGAGGTTCCCTCTTCTCAGATGACTGTATCTTCTGTTAAATTGACAAACAAATAAAACAAAAATCAAATAAAAATGTTGCTGAGCTCTGCTAGAGCAACAGGGAACTCATAGTAGGCTCTATCGTGTGTCAGTTTCATGAGTATCTTTAATACACACGTGTTTCTGTGAGGGCTGAGGATTGTGCATTCCAGACTGAAGATACTATGAGGCCAAAAGTAGAAAAGGTGAGATTTGATGGTGGATGGAATGGAAAGATCGAGGGAAACGGAGAAGTTGAGGATGATCTCAGATTCTGGGCAGCAGAATCCATGATTAGACGTCATTCAGGAAGGCAAGCATGGCGAGGGGCTGCTGGGAGGGAAATAGTTAATTCTGTAAATCTCAGAATGTTACAGCTGTATCTTTCTAGTCCCCACCGGGAATGAGAAACTTCCTTAGCATGACAATTTAGTGTTTTATGAATGGTATCCTCCTGGCCTCCCTCCCTTTCCCTCACTTCTTATTTTCAGAAGTAGATGAGGTAGACAATTCCAGAATTATCTGTGTTAGGGAAAGCTAGACGGGAAAGGACAGGAAGGAAAGACAAAGGGCTATGCCGAAGCCTTGGGTTTGAATTTGGCATTTGCATTCCAGCACTGATTGCATGGAGACACATTCTCGAATTTAATTGAGTGTCCATGCCAGAACCAAGGTAGGGTTATAGATAGATCCATCCAGACTCAGCAGAGATATTTTCTGATTGATTTTCTTTTCATTTACGTAGCCAGGAGTGCTTAGGACATTGTTGCCATTCGAAATATTAGCTTAACTACTGCCTCCCCTGCCTGTGCCTGCATGTAGTTTAGGATGTAACAAAGAGATGACTGGGGGCTGGAGAGATGGCTCAGAGGTTAAGAGCACTGACTGCTCTTCCAGAGGGTCCTGAGTTCAATTCCCAGCAACCACATGGTGGCTCACAACCATCAGTAATGAGATCTGGTTCCCTCTTCTGGTATGCAAGCATACAGGCAGGCAGAATGCTGTATACATAATAAATAAATAAGTATTTTTTTTAAAAGTAACCCATCAAATGAATATGAATGACATTGAAAATAACTTATTTTTTTTTTAAAAAAAGAAAGAGATGACTGGAGGTGATGGTCAAGAAAAATGGTAGAAGGAACTGTAGTGCCAAACATGGATCAGGGCGTTTGTTGAAATCCGGTAAAACGCAGTGTGAACTATCAGCTAGTTGTTTTATTTGCCTCCGTGGTGACCTTTTGATGAACGTAGTATAACTTGTGTTTGGTTGATGAGAACACTGAGACTTGGGTTAAGAGTCCTGCCTGAGCTGGGGGCTAGACGTCATGGTGGCCTTGCTATTCAAGTCTAGGGCCCCAGGTAGTAAACACAGCATGGTACCCCTTGAAAGAGCATTCCCATTTTTGTAGTTCATGCTCCCGCTCTAGTTTGCTTCTGTGGCTGTAATAAAATGCTGACTAAAAGCAACTGGGTGGGGAAGGACTTATTTCATATTTCGGGAAAGAACAGTTTATCACTGAGGGAACTCAAGGCAGGATCCTGGATGCAGGGACTGGAGGAGGCCCCGGAGGAATGCTGCTTACCAGCTTACTTCCCCTGGCTTGCTCAACTCCCTTTCTTATTACACCAGGTCCATCTGGCTCAGAATGGGACCATCACAGACCAGTCTGATGGACGCAGTTCCTAAGTTGAAGTTCTTCTTCCTCGGGGACACTAGGTCATATTAAGTTGACAAAAACTAACCACTAAAGTTCCTCTATTAACATTCTTCTCAGTTATGACTCTGAGTGGCCCTGTTCTAAAACCCTGATGTGACCATCTGTAATATGAGGACCATCTCCTCATAGTGTGAGAAATGACATCATTCACTAGTCACTGAAGTACAGTGGATACTGGTAAACTGAGACCAAAGAAAGGGACGTTGGAAGCTGGAGACCAAATGTGACTGTCCGGGAATATGGGGGATGGATAGGCTGGGTGGTTAAGTGACACAGTAGTGAGGTGGGGGCAGGCCAGCACTTCTGAAAGGCAGAGCATGCTGGGAAGAGTGTCTCAGGTGTATTAGCATAGTGACTGGTGAGGGCTGGCTTTAGGATCAAGTATCATGTACCCTAAGATCCAAATACTTGAGACTTCTATCAAGTGTGAGAAAAAAATTCCAGGTGTAGAACATCCTGATAGGGCCCCTAGACACCCTGCTCTGTCTGGGCGTACAAACATGCCCATTTTCCCAAGGTGAAGCAGGTCATTCCTTTGACTTACTTTTTTTTTTAGTTGTATATTGGTTAGATCATGGAATTTTTGAAGGCAACTTCTTTTCTGTTCTTCTTGGGGTTGACGTCTATGTTCAGTCCTTGGCACCACAAAAATTTCATTCCTTATTACATATTACTTATAATTGCGTATTAAATATGCACATGCTTCTCACCTAGCTCATGAGTCCGTGGGCTTGCCATCTCTTTATTTTGTAGAGCTTCTGCAAGAATGAATGAATGAGCTTCAAGTTGTAACTGCTATCAGTCAATTTTATTGATTGATTTTTTTTTCCCCTTTAGCTTTCAAGATGTGTTAGTTTATGTATTTATTTTTAGAGGAAGGATTTTATGTGTAGCCTGTAGCAGGGAGCCTGCTTGTTGGTTCCCGTCCCCCCCCCCCCCCCCCCCCCCCCCCCCCCCCCCCCCCCCCCCCCCCCCCCCCCCCCCCCCCCCCGGCTAGCTTAGACCCGAAATAATCACACAGAAACTGTATTAATTAAATCACTGCCTGGCCCATTAGTTTTAGCTTCTTATTGGCTAACTCTTACATATTAATTTAACCCATTTCTATTCATCTGTGTATAGCCACGTGGCAGTGGCTTACTGGCAAAGTTTTGACATGTCTGACTTGCGCAACGGATCCATGGCTTCTCTCTGACTCAGCCCTTCTTTTTCCCAGCGTTCAACCTAGCTTTCCCTGCCTACCTAAGTTCTGCTTTGCTGTAGGTTCAAAGCAGTTTCTTTATTCATTAATGGTAATCACAGCACACAGAGGGGACTCCCACATCAGTAGCCCAGGCTGGCTGTAAACCTGCTATGGTAGCCACGGCTGTGTTTACACACTAATCCTGCCTCTACCTCCTGAGTGCTGTGCCACCTCACTTGGCATGTTAGTCTGTTTCTATCTGGCCATATGTTGGCACTTTCTTTTTTGCTAATATTCTTTTGATTTCTATTTTCAATGCTACTTTAATCGCTCATCAACTCATATTTAAGAGGGTGTCCTTGGATTATTCTTAGAAACACAGAAGACAAAATCAGTATATCTAAAAGATTTACAGTTTTGGAATCAGACTGATTGACAGTCCAATTGCTTAGCTGTTGATTTAAGGTGACTGACAACCCTAAATTATTATTGATCATCTGAGGGAATAAGGACAGAAATAGGAATAAATAGACCAGACTTGGAAATGCCAGACACAGAATAGTATGCCCAGGAATTTTGCAGTTTCATTTTTTTCATATTGAGTTTTTATATGTAAAGTTAATTTATATTTACATAGTATTCAATTAAAAATTATTATTTTTAAAGTATGGGTATTTGGCCTGCTTGCGTGTCTGTGTACCATGTTTGTGCTTGATTCCCCTGGGAGGCCAAAAGGGGGTGCTGGGTCCCCTTGAACTGGAGTCACAGATGTTGTGAGTGCGGGGAATTGAACCCAGGTCCCCTGGAAGGTCAACAGGTGCTTTTGTCATCTCTCCAGATCCTCATTGTTTTTCCAGCATGCTTTTGAGCTGTCACTTCTATCTTTGCATGGCCCTGTGACATCACCAGGGAAATGGTTATGGCCAGCTTGGGATAAATATGCTGATAATAACTGACACTCAGCAGTTGGCATTAGGACTTGAGCTCTGCCAGGGTCCGTAGTCCAGGCCCTTTGCACTTGGCCCTGCCATTCTTATTTCTTAATTTATTCCCCCCCCCAGCACCTAGTCCTACCATTCTTACTTTTTCTCCCCCCAGCCCTGGGTGTTGAACTTGGGGCCTTTCACATGCAAGGCAAATGCTTTGCGCCAGAGCCCCAGCCCCAGCTCAGGCCCGGCAGTCCCTGCTCTCTCGTCTATCCGCTGTGGTTTTGATGATTTCAGTGGTAAGCAGTCACCTTCATAAACAAGTCAGGGAGAGCCAGCTTCTGCCCCTGCCTGTGCTGTATGGTAGACATAGCATCTCATTCTCATCACGTTTGTTCCAGAGCCCCACTTATCGGCTACTTTAGTTTTCATCCGTGGATTTCCTGAGTGTGTTTTCTGTTAGGTAATAGCTTGTCAAAGCTATAAGATTATAGATAATGACTTTTTATTGGCTGCTTTGTATCACAATCTCAATCGGTATTTTAGTACAGGCTGTATCTACTTCATAGTCAGGGTAGTAAATTCAGGTCATTCCTTTTCTGATTGGTACACAAGTAACCACATGACTGCCACTTTGGCGGAGGCTGCCGGTGTCCTGTTATTAAACCATTGATATGGCTAAGCCTCTATGTAGTTTTATTGGGCCCTTGGTTTTATAGTGCTGAATAAGTTAGAATTAGGTCTACCTTCAAACTTTATTGCCCAAACTGCATTGATAAAGTTTTTAAATATTTTAAAAAATATTTTATTTATAATAATTGTTTGGTGATTGATTTACTATTTGATTTATCAAAAGTGGATATGTTATAGACCTCTTTTGGCCTAAATATTTAGTGATTTGAATTTTACTCATAGTAATACAGTTGATATTATTTTTCATTTTTAGATGATTTTATTTTATGTATGTGAGTGTTTTGCCTGCATGTATATGTATCACATGCATGCCTCGTACTTTGGAGGTCAGAAGTGGGCATCAGATCCCCTGGAACTAGACTTACAGAGAGTTGTGAGTCATCACATGGGAGCTGAGAACCGAGTCTGAGTCCTCTGCAAGAGCAGCCAGTGTTCTTAACATCCCAAAAGCTATTAAGTAAAATTACTTTTTAAAAAAGTTAGTACATTTGTTTTCTCAGCGTATCACCCCATTATTTTTAATAAGAAATTCTCTGTTTTTCATCTTAATTTTTAAACTATTTTTGCCAAGAAATGAATTTTTTTCCCCATTTGCCTTAGATTATTAGAAGAGAGTCCCAAAGACTTCCTGGACCCCTAACTAGAGGAAGATTAATTCTGTACTAGCCTCCTGTATCATCTACCTCTCCGCTGCCTTAGGTCCTGGCAGAAACAGCTGTGGTTTTGTCTTGCTCACATAGTATTTCAGCAAAGCCATTTTTATTTTTATTTACTCAAATTCCATTTCTCTTCTGTGTTGACATTAACTGTGGCTACGTCTGTTCTCATTGTGGGGGTAACTAGAACTAAGCAGTGCTATACTTTCACAAGTCTGTTCCTCTGCATCCTTACCTGTGACCTAGTAGGACACCAGGGTCCTAGATCTTGTTTCTTCTCTCACTAGACAAAATGAATACCTTCTTAAGTCTCCCTTTCCAAAGGAGGAAAAAAGGAACTGAGGGGAATGCCACTGACCTTTTTACCTCTGATACTTAATAGATAAATTGCACATCTCATCCTGCAGGAATTTAGATAAGATGTCAAATGAAGTCACGCCATAAAAATACACGCAAGTAGGATGTTTCATTAACTTTATGAAGCAATATATTATAAATACCCCACTTGTATCATCTCCACTATCTCTACAGTTAATGTTATAGAAAGGTTAGGGATTTCCAGCTGTACTCCATCCATGGAGAGCTTGTCACAGGTTGGTATATAGACAATCATGCTTTAGGACATTGGTTCTCAACCTTCCTAATGCTGTGACCCTTTAATACAGTTCCTTAGGTTGTGGTGACCCCAACCATAACAGTATTTTCATTGCTACTTCATAACTGATTTGGCTGCTGTTGTGAACTGTAATGTTGTAATCTGAATGCAAGACATCTGATGTGTGACCCCTGTGAAAGGGCTGTTTGACCCCCAAAGGGGTCTCAACCCACAGGTTGAGAACACTGCTTGCAGCAGTTGTGAAGGTGGTCTGCAGGAATGTAATTATTTTGGCCATCTATTGATTGGCCGGTGGAATAATTGGCTCCAGACATAGCTGGCTGTATGGAAATTGCAGGCCTCTCGGGTTAGTCAAGAGGTACCCACTTTGGTTGTCACCAAGCCTCCTTTCGCCTCTGTTTCCCATTTTTCTCTGACGGGCTCTTCAGAAGAGGTGGCCCCTGCTTGTGCTGTCTCATCTGCTGCCCTTTTTAGGACACAGGGGCGGCTACTACTATGTGGGTTAAGTGTACAAATGAAGGTCTTTGGTGTGAATCTAAAATGCAGTTCTGATATTGGGATTTTTTTTTTTTAAACAGATGAATTGTCTCAACTTTTGCTGATAGCATAGCTTTGTAAACAATCTTTGGGCTCTCGTGAATCTCCCTATGCAAGTTGAGCTGTTATTTTTTTAGGCCACTGAAAAGAGGAATTTTTTTTTCATTATTAGGAACCAGCTATTTCACAAAACCTGTTTGTGTATTCAAGATGTCGCGTGTGTAGTGACTTATAAAATTCTACCTCGAGGAAAATTAAAGCCTGGTCTAACTGTTCTGTGTGGACCATTGAAGGATGTGAGCTGCTGATAGTTCCATGTGCCCCTCCCTTTTACATCTTTAACCTTGTCTTCTTTCACGTTGGTGGCTTGCTGAAGAGATGTGGGCCTGTTGATCAATGAGAGTAGCTATGTAAATCTCCTTAAACAGTTGATGATCTCCCAATGTTCTTAACTACTATTTCATACTTCTTTAAATTAAGGATCTTTTATTTTTACAAAGTCAAAGTTATATGGTATTTTAGTAATTCCTAGTCTAATCTTAAACTTTATTGTTATTTGAAATTTTCAAATTTTTTTAAAATTTATTTTATTATGTATATAGTGTTCTGGGCACCAGATCTCATTACAGATGGTTGTGAGCCATCATGTGGTTGCTGGGAATTGAACCCAGGACCTCCGGAACAGCAGTCAGTTCTCTTAACCTCTGAGCCATCTCTCCAGCCCAATTTCCTAATTTTTTAATGTGCCCTCCTGCTGACCAACCTCCAGCACCCAGCACGTCCTTCATTAAGTCTTTTACTTCTGGCTTCTTTCAAGTTCTTTGATCTAGAACCACACAGTGCATAGGATTGGTTTGCAACCTCAAGGTCCTTTACACTGGGCCAGCACCTTTATTTGTGACAGGATCTTAATGACAACCCAGGGATAGACATGATGGAATGACCTGCTTCCTGGACTTGGCTCCTTACCTCGCCTAACACTGAGGTCACCTAATACAGTGGCTGCTAGTCACTTGTGGCTGCTGACCTTTTGAGTTGTGGCTCACATGTATTTGTAATTCATCCCAGATCCCCAAGACTTAGTCCCAGAAAAATATAAACTGGTTCACTGATAATTTTTTAATATGGATTATATATTCAAATGCTAATGGATTTTATGGGTTAAATGACATTATTGTAATTAATTTTACTTTTTGTTACTAGTTAAAAGTACCTACTGGAAAATTTTATTTGGCTCCCATTAAGTATCTGTCAGATGCTGCTTCTCAATATATTTTCAAACAGAAAATGACCGTCCTCATTTGACTCATCAGTTCCCCGAGAGGTTAGCGGGATAATGAGTTTCTTAGCTGCACTCAACATTTAATTGCTGTGTAGAGGCTAGTAATTTTCCATGGTAGACGCAGCCTAGAGCATTTGGAGACCTAGCCACACGGATGACACGGTGATGGCCGCTCTCAGTGGTGGACAGTGAGACTATCTCAGCCTGGAAGTGGGCCTCAGATGCTGAGTGCCATCACTCCTGCTGTTGTGTGGATCCAGGCAAGTCTTGCACTTTGTTTATTTTATTTACTCCTTTATTTTCAGTGCTGGAAAACTTTGACCAGACAATCGTCTGTCCCACCTTCGGCTCGCTGGAGAATCAGCAGGATTTCCGAACTCCAGAGTTTGTAAGTACTTCGCCTTAAATGTTGTCTGTCCTGAGATTCTCTTTGAATAATAAATCCTGTTCTTGACGGGTCCTGCTGTGACTGTTCAGTCTTTGGCGGCTCTGAGGAGCAGGTTAATGGAACCTGAGCGTCCAGCATCGGGAGCTTTGGGTTTGATTTCACACTGCATATGCTCCTGCTGACAGGAACTCAGTCCATAGTGAAAGAGGGAGATGTTCCCAAAATTTCCTGCTTTGGTGGCTGGTTCTGTTGCTGTCAGGTTCTGCTCTCTGTAACGTTGGAAAAAAGTCTTGACTGAACACAGACAATGTTCTGGCCAGTGCTGTTATTCGCCATGGAGTGGCCCATTCCTCATTTCCTTCGGGAACCTTCAGTAATACAACCTGGTAGGACTAGGAATATTTTATTGGTTGTTTCTACCAAGAGGGAAACTAATGTTCTCACTCAGTCAGACATTGAAGATTAACCATGGCTCCTACCCTCAAGGAATTAAAAAATTGTATTAGATGCCACTGTGATTGTATTAGTGCCTTGTTTAAAGAAAATTAAGCATGTAGGAAGCCTTGCAGAATGTCTTTCCAAGCAGATTTTATATTAGGCTCCTACAGTGCTTGACTCTCTGACTCACGCCAGAGAAGTGGGAAAGCATAGCGGCCTTCATCCAGATTCTCCCAAGTTTACCCAGATTCACCCAGATTTTTTGTTGCTGTAAGTAACTTGTCTACCATTTCCTTCTGCAATGCAAGTATGTGTGTGTGTCAGTGTGTGTGTGTCTGTGTCTGTGTGTGTGTGCGCGCCTGAATGTGTGTCTGTGTGAATTTGTGTGTCTGTGTGTGTGAGAGAGAGAGACTCTGTGTGTGTATGTGTATGTCAGTCTGCGTGTTTGTGTGTGTGTGCCTGAGTGTGTGTCTGTGTGAATCTGTGTGTCTGTTTGTGTGTGTGAGAGAGAGACTCTGTGTGTGCATTTGTGTGTGTATGTCAGTATGTGTGTCTATGTGTGTGTGCCTGAGTGTGTGTCTGTGTGAATCTGTGTGTCTGTGTGAGAAAGAGAGAGAGAGAGAGACTCTCTGTGTGCGTTTGTGTGTGTATGTCAGTATGTGTGTCTGTGTGTTTGTGTGCACTTGAGTGTGTGTATGTGGGATTCTGTGTGTGTGTTGTGAGAGAGAGAGACTGACTCTGTGTGTGTGTGCCTGAGTGTCTTTGTGAGTCTGTGTGTGTGTGTGAGAGAGAGAGAGAGAGACACGGACTGTGTGTGTGTATCTATGTGCGTATGTGAGAGAGAGAGAGAAAGACTGACTGACTCTGTGTGTGTGTGTCTTTAGGAGGGTTTATTTGCAAAGTGTGATATACCTCCACCACTCCAGTAATTGGCAGAGGATGGATTCTGTGCATTTTCCGCCCCTCACTCTTTATGGATTGCCCTCTAGATTGAGCTATAGTATAGAAACCAGGCAGTGCTGAGGACTGACAAGGATTGTACATATAAAACTGGACCCACGGCGCCATTTCATTTCAGAGCGGGGCTCCTGTGGTGTCCTTGCAGATGGCCTGCTCTACCACAGAGACCCGGCATCCAGTGACTCCCTGATACAGTCAGTGTGAGTGTCAGCGAAGGGGAGCTAGTGCACACTGCCTGCACTCCACTAGTTCCGTGTCTCGAAGAGCAGAGCGGTGTGATGCAAACACAGACGCCATTGATACAGACTCAGAGAGCCGCTCATCTTGTACCCCATTGAACTGCTTTTAATGGAGGCCTTATAAAACATAACTAATGTAGCAAGAGTTGCATGCAACAAGGTGTTGGTGTACCTGGCAAACATACAGACTTTACACCCGTTCTCTGCATGAAAATAAAAGTTTTCTCAGCTGTAGGTGGAGACTGCTTGTTTGTTTCCTGGCAGCCTGAACGTGAATAGTAACACAGGAACTGTATTAATTGCAGCCCTGTTTGGCCAATAGCTTAGGCATATTTTTAACTAACTCTTACATTTTAAATTTACCTATTTCTATTAATTTGTGAATCACCATGAGTTTGTGGCCTGCCTGTAAGGTTCTGGCTGGTTGCTGGTGCCTTTCTCTTTTGGCAGCTACATGGCGTCTCTCTGATTCTGCCTACTTTGTCTCTATATCTCTGTTTGGATTTCCTGCTTGGCTTTACTCTACTAAGCCATTGGCTGAAATAGCTTCTTTCATAACCAATGGTAATATAGCATATTCATAGCATACAGAGGGGAATCCCACATCACTCAGCAGGATGTCAAGGTGCTGGTGCTTGACCCGCCTCAACAACATCTGTATGGGTAGTGCATAGGGCAGGTAAACTGTCTGTCATTTTTCATCACCAGCACTTGTTTCTTGACTTCCACGTTTTCATTTTCAAAGTTAGAAGACTGGCTAGTCAAAGATCAAATGACCACCGCAAGTGGGATCTGGAATCAGCAACTGCAGTTGCCCCAGACGGCTTGTTTCCACCATGGTTCTGAGGACGTAGAAGCTGGAGAGAGAACCTTCACTTTAGTTTTTACTGTTAGACGATACATATGGTTGTCCTGTATGTGTACTCGACAGCACATCTCTGTGTTCCTGTGTGCTGGTTAGCTTTTGCCAACTTGACCAAACCGAGACACGCCTGCAGAGAGGGAATCTCCCCCAAGGCATCACGTCCATCATTTTCATAATTGCCAAGTGAAGAAGGAAGGCCACAGTTTACTGTGGACAGGGATCTTCCTGGGCAGGTGGGCATGAGTTGTAGAAGAAAGATAGCTGAGGGCTGGAGAGATGGCTCAGAGGTTAAGAGCACTGACTGCTCTTGCAGAGGTCCTGAGTTTAATTCCCAGCAACCACGTGGTGGCTCACAATCATCAGTAATGAGATCTGGTTCCCTTTTCTAGCCTGAAGGCATACATGCAGGAAGAACCCAGTATATATATAATTAATAAATAAGTCTTTTAAAAAAAAAAAAGAAAGAAAGAAAGATAGCTGAGCAAGCCAGACGGTTGGTCTCTGCTTCAGTTCCTGCCTGAAGTGGCCTGTCCTGACCTCCCTCAGTGATGAAAGTGTGAAAGGGAATAGACACTTTGCTTCCCAGGTTGCTTTTGATCAGTGTTTATCACAGCAACAGAGTGCCTGGTTTCTGTCTTTCTCTAATATACGTTCTTACCATCCAGGAAGGAATTACTTTTTAAAACTTATTTCTTAAATGTATTCTTTGAGCATTGCATATGTGTGTGTGTGTGTGTGTGTGTGTGTGTATCAAATCTTTCTCTCTTTCTATCTATATATATAATGTATTTGATCATATCCCACCCTCTACTTCCCCCTCCCACTTCTCCCTGACTTTACCACCACCCCTTCTAACTTCATTTCCTCTTATGCTTAACCTCCTGAGTAGCTCCTCCGCTGGCGTGGGGCTTCTGGAAGCAGTTTGTCATGTTCTTGTGCCTTGCCAGTTTGTGATGCTCATGACACACAAGTTGTTATGACACTTGTAAATAGTTGCTTGTGTTTTCTTCCCCTCACCATTGTTGCTAGCACTCCTGGGCCTGATAATAAGCATACATTACCATATGCCGTCTCCATGGTAAACAAGCAGGCTGTAGAGGGAGGTCCTGTGAGACTAGAACACTCCAGGGAACCATGTGTTATATTTAAGAGAGGCCCTGGATGTAGGCAGGAGAGTGTAGTGTTGAGGAAGACAGAGCTCTGCTCTTATAGGCAGATGAGCCAGACTGATGCCAGGAAATCAGGTAAGTTGGTGCAAACCAGATCTTTAAATTGGGGCCAATGTTGACTTGGAATATCAGAGGATCTAACTGCAAAGCAAAGTTGCAAACCCTACGGGAAAACTAATAGAAGTTGGAAAAGTGAGTTTTCTATTTTTTCCCCCCAATCTGGCATTTTGGCGGTTCAGTTGCAGTCTGCTGAACTGTAGGAAACCACGGAGCATGTTTACTCAGCCTTATTCTCAAATAGTTGAGATTTCAGGCGGATCAAGGGCTGGTGGTTTTTATGTAACAGTGTTTTTGTCTAGTTTGTTCAACAGGGAGAAGGATAGAATGCTTTTCAGTGTGCTTCCTTCAGGAGATCTATGTTAGAGCAGAGTTAGGTGACTAGGCTGGCTCACTGGTATTAGAAGGAATGGCACAGCTCACGTGTCTACTGGGGTTCTCCGGCTGTAGCACAGACTTTGTTAATCCCGAGGAGATTGGCATCAGCTGCCTATGGTCTGGAGCCAGCAGTCGCTCGCCCGCTCTCTGCTCTTCCTCCCTGCAGCCTCTGCTTCGCAGCCGCACTCACTCCCACGCACAGGTTCTCAGTCTTGCTGCCTCTGTGCTCCCTTTGCAGACTGAAGCCATCCAGTTAGCCAGAATGCTAAAGTGTTAACAGGGTGGAAAGAGATGTAGACACAAGGGCATGTTTTCTTGTTATCTCTGACTCGTGGAATCCGGGGACGTGTTGAAACTAGAGATGTTACCATATACCCACTGTGGGGTAAGGCAGCTGTGTGTGGGAGGGAGTTGTATGAAAAGGATATGGCTAAATACTGGTTTACAGAGAAACTTGGTGATCTTGTATGGTGGGAAACCACGTTAGTCCTGGTGAGGGTGGCTTAAGTACCGTGAAAATAGTTAACATTTTATCATGATTGTTTTCTCCACACTGCTATCTTTAAAAAAAAAAAAAGCCAAAATTGTTGTTATTGTTACTGGGAGGGGTGCATATGCCATGGCATTCGTGTGGAGAGCGAAGGCCATCTTTGTGGAGTTAATTCTTTCCTTTCACCTCTACATCTGGATCTGGGGATTGAACTCAGGAAGCCAGGCTTTCTTTCATAGCAGGCAGCAAGTAACTGCGTCTACTGCGTCACCTTGCACCGTGTGGAGACCCTCCATGCTGCTTTATTTTTCTCACTATTACCTGTTCTCGTCTATGAATGAGGTCTGATTGAGCACTTTACAGTTTCTAAGGAGGTTCGTTCCCCATCTAGGGACGTGGTGGCTGTGAGTTGAGAGTAAAGGTGAAAGTAGACTCGGGGGCGGGGGTTATGATTCTGGGAAAGGGAATGGTGAAGAGGAGGGTGGAAACTGAGTGCCTGAGCCTCAGCTCTTCCTGAAGAATTCAGAGGTAGAACTAGAGGGTGGGATCAGTAAGATGGTTCGGTGGGTGAGGGGCACTGGCCTCCAAGCCAGCTAGCCTGAGTGTGAGCCCCCAAAAGCCAGGTGGAGGAAGGAGAGAACTGACTCTCACAGGTTGTCCTTTGACTTAAACACACACTATGTACATGCATGCACGAATGCACACGTATGCCCCCCAAAAAATAAATAAATGTAAAAACAAACAAACCCAGAGGCTATAAAAATAGACCACAGAGTTAGAACTTAGGATCAATTCCATCCTGATGGCAATGGCACAGAGAAATGTCCTGCTAGGTAGGATGTCCCAGAATCCCAGGACTCCATTTCCAGTCCCACATCTGGTTAAGAGCTCTAAGTGGTAAATTCAAAAGGTAGTGAGTATGACTAGCCCCAAAGACTTCATTTCATCCCAAGTCCCAAGGAGTTGGACATTAGGGTCAGTAGTGGGAAGAGGCAACCGTTATGTTTGTTTCTAGAAACCCTAACTATTGCAAATGACCCAGGAACTTACAGTGGTCTGATAGCCTGAACACACACTGTTGAGAGATGGGGTGTGAAGGACTTAGATGTAGCACCCCTGAATCTGCCCACAGCCATGATCAACATGGAATTACTCCAACCCCACTGTTGCTCCCCATCTGCCTTTGCTGAACTTGGACATTTACCCAAAACTTTCCTGGCTTCTTAGAGGCAGGAATAGTCTTACCACTTCCAATCTCATGTTAACTGATATTTTTTCATTGTTTAGCATCTACCAAATGTGGAGTAAATAATAAAATTTAGACTGGCCAAGAATATTAGGATTGCAGTAGGCTAAACCAGGAAGATTAGAAGCCGTGGGATTTAGTAACTGAAGGAGAAAATAGACTCAGAAAGATGAGTGGTTAAGTGGAGAGATTAGGAGGCGTGACCTTGCTGGAGGAGGTGTGTCACTGGGCATGGTTTCCAAAGCCCAGGCTAACTCTCCAGGTTAACTCTCTCTGCCTAGTCTCCATGTCTCAATATGCCAGTTCTCATGCCTGCCTGCCTGCTACCATGCTCCCCTCCCCACCGTGATGGTTAGGGACTCTACTGCCTTCTGGAATAATAACCCCAAATTAAATGCTTTCTTTTGTAAGTTGCCTTGGTTTTATGATATCTTAGCATAGCAGTAGAAAAGTAACTAAGACACTGTTTTCTAAAAATTATGGTTAACCACCTAAACTTCTAATTTAATCATCTTCAACCTGTTGAAAATACATGAAAATCCCAAGGAAAGGTTCTAAGTATTAATTTCTTCAACAAATATTTATTTGGCAATTATTTTAGGTACTATACTGAATATACAGAAAAGCATATCCCTGTTTGTTTTTTTTTACGAGTTAACATTTTGCTAAAAGAGACAAAGTAAATAATATACATATGAGTAATCATTAGAGAAAATTAATAGGGATTGTGTGTATGTGTGTGTGTGTGTGAGAGAGAGAGAGAGTGAGTTTTGGCAATGGGTGTGTGTGGCAGTGGTAAGAGTGTATATCCCTGAGAAGTGAAAAGGCCTTACCGTGTTGCTGGAGTGATCTGCTTGGAAGGATAGATGAAGAGAAGTACATCTAAGCAGGAGGGGCGTAGACAGAGGACTTGAGATGGGCACATCTGTGATATGTTTGTGGTTATGGAAGGAAATCCAGGTGGCTGTGGTATATTGGAAGATGGGGAGAGTAATCAACTCGGGCCTTTGTAGGTCACTGTGAAAGCTTTGGTTGCACCTTTCAATTTGGAATTCGTTCAGAGTGAGCCTTCTCTGCATGGGTGGGAAGGTTCCCAACAGAGGAGTCCCTGACCTAAGACCACTTTCTGTGTGTCCGGAATGAACTGTGAAGAAACAGAGCAAAGGCAGGGAGACGGCCAGGCGTGCCAATTGTTTGATATTGCAACATGATGCTGTCACCTATGGAATCCATGCTCGAGAACTGAGTACTCCAGGTGCAAGAAAAAAAGAAAAAGAGAAAGAAAAAGAAAAGAAAAATGTTGGGCCCCATTCATAGCTATCCTTGGCCACATGCAGCCCAAAGCCCACAGACTGGGTGGTATATCTTCAGTGCCTGAGCCTGTGGGGGGCATTCTCATTGAGACCCTCACAGCAGGCAAGGAGGGACCGTGATTTGATCCAGAGGTAAAGGGGTTAGAGATAGCTATAGGGATGCCCGTGCTTAGATCTGAAAGCAGGAACTTGTTGGAGTATTATTCTGGTTCTTCATTTACTTGTAACATGAGTCGCAAGCATTAGTAAAGACTGAGGAAGGAGACGAGACAGAGGGATCTGAAGGGGGGAGGAGGGAGGCAGTCACGCAGAAGAGTGAAGCAGGAGCACCCTGAGAAATCTAACGTGAGTTTTGTCAGTGACACAAGCCTGTGTGAGGTGAGTAATTGTACCTGCCAGCTGAAAAAATCTGGACTCACGCTACAGGTGTGTCTGTGATGGAGGTTCTAGACGGAGCTCGCTGAAGTAGGAGGACTCACTGCAGGCTTAGGCAATGCTCTCCCTGGACTGACTAAAAAGAAGACGATGAGCTGAGCACTGATATGCATTCCTTTTTGTTTTGGGACTGGCAGTGAGGAGCCACCTCACCTACCCTGTCATGATAGATAAACCATGTCTCTTAACTGTGAGCTAAAAATAGCCCTTGCTCCCTCAAGTTGCTTCTCGTCAGGTGTTCCAAGTAGAAAAGTAATCTGAGGGGCTGGAGAGATGGTTCAGAGGTTAAGAGCACTGGCTGCTTTTCCAGAGGTCCTGAGTTCAATTCCCAGCAACCACATGGTGGCTCACAACCATCTGTGATGGAAATCTGGTGCCTTCTTCTGGTGTGCAGGCATACATGCAGACAGAATGCTGTATACATAGTAAATAAATAAATCTTTTTTAAAAAAAAATAATCTGATCACCACGATGGCCATGTGCTTGCCCCTTCAGGGCTGGTGTGGTGGGACTATGGTTTAACCAGGTTGGATTGTCTCAAGTCAGTTCAGCAAAGCATGCTGAGGGTGAAAGAGCTAGGGGGTATTTGCAAAAAAAAAAAAAAAAAAAAAAAAAAAAAGCTGAGGACCATAGACATGAGACCTCCGGGTATAGATGCAGCATGCTTGACACTTGTTGAGATTGGAATGTTCTAGAGAGAACTGGGGAAAGGTGGTTGGTGAAGTATTGGATGCTTGTAACCGAGGGGTCATGTGTTGGTTTTCAAGATACCTCAGCTAAGCAACTTGCAAAGAAAAAGAGGAAAGGCTTTCTCTGGCTCACAGTTTGAAGTTCCAGCCCATTGCTGACTGGCAGATTTGCTTTGGGCCTGTGGTGAGGAAGGAAGAGTTGCGCAATGGAACAGAACCTTTCATTTCATGGCCTGTAAGCAAAGTGAAGATGGGACCAGAATCCACAACTGCCTTAAGGATACATCCCTAAGGACCTCACAGGCCCCACCTCCTAAAGGATCTGCCACCCAAGCGTGCTCCCTGTGAACTAAACTTTCAATACCTGGACCTTTGGGGGACCCAAGATACTAAATACACAGAGGAGTAAAGACGGAGTCTGGTTAGAAAACCGGAAGACAGGCTCAAGTTGGGTAAAGTTGTCAATTATAGGACATTGAAAGGAGCCGTGTGTGTGTGTGTGTGTGTGTGTGTGTGTGCGCACACGCGTGTGCCTGTGCATGTGTCCGTGTGTGTGTCCGCACACGTGTGTGTGCGTGTGCATCCCCAAGAATTAAGTCAGGCATAATGTTTTAGAGACATAACAGCGAGCTAAGTTTTGAGTCGCTAATGAATGTCAGGTTCTGACTCAGGGATCAGTAGATGGCTGCATCTTCCGGAGCACTGCAAGCTACAGCCTGGAAGCAGTACCAGTCGTGAGCTGACTCTGTTGTTGCAAGGGTTCTACTTGCATTGCTTACAGTTCCTTCTTCCAGCCGCAGCACCACTGGCACTGTGGGCTGTGTTTCTTGGTTTGGTGATCAGGGTGTGTGTCCTTGGTGTTGTAGGATGTTGGCTATCAGCTCTGTTTTCTACTCCCTGAATAACAGTAAAACCCTCTACCCTATCTACTGCAGATACTGCCACATGTACCAGGGGGCAAAGTTGCTCTTATTGAGGACCACTGAGTTCCAGGAGTGCTAAAGGAACATCCTCAGATTTGTTTCTGGGAGTACTGGAAATGTGGCTGTAATATAGAATTGAATGGGTTGTGGGCTGAACTTTAAGGTGGAAAATAGAAAATGACAGTGAGGTGCTGGACAGTGAGACAGACACACAGAGAGGACAGGGATAAATGGATGGATAAACCTATGGAGGATCCTTTCAGAGGAGCAGGAATGCTCAGAAGAAGGGCATGCAAGGTTTGCAGGGCACGGGGGGGGGAATCAATCTGGCGTGGGAGGAGCCATATCTACTCAGGACCTGGAGCAGAAAACTCATGCAGGGTTTTAGGAGTCAAAAAGGGAGGATGGGAGATTGCCCAGCTAACAACTGCAGTCAGCTACTGAGAGGGAAGAAGGCACAGGGCGGGAGCATCTGTAGAGCGGGAGAGAGCTGGAAAAAACAGGAAAAGGTTATGGGATTTCTTGGCAGCAGAGAGATCAGAGTAGGGCTGGCGATCCCGTTTGTCCTACCATAGTATCCCTCAGACATGGAGAGAAATGAGAGAAGGCTCAGCCAGAGGGTGTGAAGACGATCAAGTGTCACTGGCAGGAGAAACTATCATGTGACTTTAGAGAAGGCATGAGAAGGAAGAAGGGAGCCTAGTGGTTAGAAACAGACCAGGGGCCTCTGGCCTCTTTATGACAGCAGAAGAATGCGGCCCAGAAGGGAGGGGACCTTTCTGAGGATGCCAGTGTCCTCATTGGCTGTGGCAGTTAGAGCACGGGAGGAATAAGAGCAGCCATGCTCCTGAGGAGCCACAGGGTGCTGGCACTGTCGGGGCTGAACTGGGAGTTGGGTGTCTTTGTGTATCCCTGTGTGATGGAGGGCCAGTGTGAATATGGCAGGATTTTCAGGAGCAGCAGTGGGGAAGTAGATGGTTCATTCTGGGGGCTCTTGAGTAGATGGTCCATTCTGGGGGCTCTTGAGTAGATGGTCCATTCTGGGGGGCTCTTGAGTAGATGGTCCATTCTGGAGGCTCTTGAGTAGATGGTCCATTCTGGAGGCTCTTGAGTAGATGGTCCATTCTGGGTCCCTCGAGGTGCATTCTGCTCCTGTGGTCCTATCAGAAATTTCCTCGTGAGGTAATGACTGGCCGGGACTCATGCGAAAAAGTCAGTTTTGTCCTCTCCCTGGTATAAGAGAATAATCTACCAGAATTTCATTTGCAGATTTTGTGTTCAGCAGGTAGATAGGGGTTTTGTTTCAATGCTGGGCATAAAAGTCTATTTGTAATGCCAGTACTTGGGAAGTTATAGCGGGAAGATTGTTACATAGTGAATCTTCCAGGCTAGCCTATCTCCCCCAAAAGCCAAACAACAAAAAATTCAAATCAAAATGGATTCTATTCTTTTCTTCCCCCCGCCCCCCGCACCTCTGATTATTTCCTAGGCAGCTGGATATCAGAGCTATTGAAAAGTATTTTACTGTGGGTCCAAGACCTTTCTGGCTAATCTCCCAAATCAACTAAAGTTCCACACTCTGCCTCCAATTCTAAGATGCTCAGGATAAGTACCTGTGGGAGTGATGCAGTCCCATCCCCTCAAGTATTCCCTCACTCAGATTCACACTGCTTTCCCATGTAAACAGATATACGGGATGGCCTTGTCCTGTGTCTTCCGCACTGACCTTTCCAAATGGAAAGACAGAAGGACCTCAGTGCCCCCAATCCCAAGCACACAAACAAAGGAATTTAGTATTTGACTTGGCAGAAGGACTCTCACAAGAGGAGTGAAATCAGATGAATGAGCCAGTAAGAATCGCTCATTTGGGCCATTTTGCTGTGTTGGACATTCATGAGGTATTTCAACATTGCAAGCTTGCTGTACATTCAGCGGGGGAGGGTGGTCGTGGTGATGATGAACTAGGTACTCTATCTGAATATGAAAGAATATTCACTCCGTATGACTGATCCAGAAGATGAATTTATGAATTATTAGGATTGAGGAGGATGAGCATAAGTAGGCAGATATGCGAAGATGCCATTCAGAAACTTCTGTCTGAGTCACTTCTGTGGAATGCCGAAGGTCTTTTCCCTGAGAAATGGTGGTAATTAGACCATAGGACCAGCCGGGCTAGACCCACTGGAGCCAATTTAACTCAAAATGCTAACAAATCCCATTCTGCACACCCTGGAGCATTCTAATCATTAAATCGTTAATTTAAAACTGTTAAAATAAGCCAGTCCTGTTGGCACAAGGCTGTAGGCCCAGCCTCTTGGGAGCCGAGGCAGGTGGTTTGCAAGTTCAAGGCTACCCTGGGTAACTTGAGTCTGTCTCAAAAGAAAAGGTGTGAGAATCTGGCTCAGGGGTAGTGACTGCCACAGCTCTGCAGTAGATAAAAATAAAGTGCAAGTTCACATCGACAAATGCGTAGTGCGAGGACAATATTTATTTATGATCTGGCTGATTGCTTTTGGAGTTGTGATAGACAATGAAGCAGCAGCAGTGGGCCCTCAGGAGAGGAAGCCAGTTCCAGGTAGGAGGTGACAGAGCAAACACATTGTCAAGCTTCTACCAATGAAAATGGACTTAGTTGAAGTAGCTTAGCCCTACTGAGCATCCACAGGTGTCCAGACTGCTCCAGAATGGTTTTGGAGAAGTATATCCGTAATCTCTGTCTTGGGATAGGAGACAGGAAGATGGGGAGTTCTAAGCCATGGTGAGACTGCCCCAGACCATAGTCTCAGAGAGGAGTCAGATTGCTCCAGATAGTTTTAAACTTTCCTGCTGGTGTTGCATGTCTGCCAGGGTATCCGAAAGCTGGGATACTGGCTTGTGGAGCCACATTGAGTAGTCTTGAGGTGATGTGAAGCAATATAGGTGGTAAAGGTACCAGAAGACGGAAGTGACAAAGGGGGCGTTTAAAAAAAGTGTATGTGGGGGCTGGAGAGATGGCTCAGAGGTTAAGAGCATTGCCTGCTCTTCCAAAGGTCCTGAGTTCAATTCCCAGTGACCACATGGTGGCTCACAACCATCTGTAATGGGGTCTGGTGCCCTTTTCTGGCCTGTAGGCATACACACAGACAGAATATTGTATACATAATAAATAAATAAATTTTTTTTAAAAAAAAGTGTGTGGGGCTGGAGAGATGGCTCAGAGGTTAAGAGCACTGACTGCTCTTTCAGAGGTCCTAAGTTCAATTCCCAGCAACCACATGGTGGCTCACAACCATCTACAATGAGATCTGGTGCCCTCTCCTGTCCTGCAGCATAAATGGAGGCAGAACACTGTGTACATAATAAATAAAATATTAAAAAAAAGTGTGTGTGTATGGGGGCATTGATTTATGGAAGATATTGAATACAGACCAAACTGATAAATGAGTATGTCGAAGCAAGATTGTTTGTCTCTGCGAATGGTACGGAAGGTCTTTAAGTAGATTGTTTATGGATGCTAGGAAAAGGTCACCAGGAACTAGCATGAGGTGGATCATTTCATCTTACTTTTTGAATGATGTCATTAGGCAGGTGGAGTAGGTCAAAGCAACACTATGTTTATGTGCTTTGGTTTTAGTCAGGGAATATCGGGGAAAAGGCCTTTAAATACAAAATGAAGAAATATGATCCTCAAGATTGCACTTACCAGGTAATTGATCTTAGGAAGAATGTGGGACAATGGATGAAAATCAATTTCCAGAGGAGACGAATCAATGTGGAGCAAGCTTCCGCCCCCATTCATAAATCCCAGCTGCGTAAGTAAAGAGCACAAACGTAGAAGCTGAAGGCTGGTGACGTGGAACCGCGAGGCCTTGGGCTCATTAAGCCCAGTGGCAGTGTGAATTGAGCATGTAAGGTAGTCTGTGGAAATTCAGGCTGCATCCACACCTGCCCACAGAGAAGACAGGCTTGGCTTCTGCTCGGGACTGGGGAAGCCGCCTCCCTTTCTGAGTGCTCCCTTTGGGAAGGGAGCATGTGAGAGGTTGTTCCTGGTAACTGCGCAGGAAGCTGATGCTGTCAGGCAGCAGCAATTGGTCGATGAAGATACAAAGTAGAGGGTGCCTTTCCTTTCCTTCCTTTCTTTTAGTTTCTTAAATAAAAGACAAAGGCAATCCATTTTAAAATGTTATCTTAAAAAAAATTTAAATTATGTATGTGTGCATATATATATACATATGTATGTATATATTCATATTCATGCAGGCACCCAAGGAGGCCAGATATATGGCATCCCCTTGAGCTGGAGTCACGGGCAGTCATGATTTGCCCATTGGGGGTGTTGGGAACTGGACTGAGGTCCTCTTGGAGGGCAGTAAGTACTCCTGAACTCTAAAGAGACCCCTCTCCAGCCCTGTAAAGTCTAGTTTTAAAGACCATGAATGGAAGGCAAGGATAGCTGATAGACTGTATCCCAGTAGGAAGGCTTCTGTCCCTGTAAACACCCAACCCCTATCAATCTGCTGCAGTCAGAGGAACATGACCAAATGAGGACAATGCGCACTTGAGTTAGGATGGTTCATGTAGATGGGATGTGCAGGATATAAAGAGTAGCTGTGGCTGCAAACAGCCATCCCCTCTGGTTCAGTGTATCTCATTGATGCCTCTGATTTATTTCATCTTTTTATTTTCTCTACACTCAACCTGTACCATCAACCTCAGAATTGTGATTGATTAAAATTCTTTGCTCCTCATAACTGTTCATTCCACCTGGCTGTATTCCTTCTTCTTCAGAAATCTGTGACTGTAAATGCCCTATGAAACCTGCCTCACAAACTATCACATTGGACATTCAGCAAGCTTACTGCTCCACGGGGGATGTCAAAATTAATTTAACAAAAACATGGTGAGGACGGCAGGAAGCCCTGGGCATGCTGAATGGTTACGATGCCCGTATTTATCATGGATCTCATCTGGCTAGAAGGCACATCTTCTATCAGTCTGGAAGCACATCACAGGAATGGCCAGGAAAGCTAAGAGTCCACTGGCCAGCAGCCTGACCGTGTCCTGACCTGTGGCATGGATGTGGAGACACGATAAAATGTAAAGAGAAAACACAGGGTGCGGTGGGAATGTGGACACAATAAGAATTTACAAGATTCCTAGGAAATTAAAGAGGGGACACCAGGACTAGTGGGATTGGCACCATATCTGCCCCTTGAGTATATTGCACTTCGCAAAAACTTTTAATTTATGAAACTTCTAGTTAACTCTAGTTTTCTGCTATTTCATCAAATAGAAATAAAAGGTGTATCTTTATTATAAGTCTTAAATTCTTTTTAACATTTATTGTGTATGTGCGTGTGTGCACGCATGTGTGTATGTGGCCCACATGCGTCTTGGTGTGCATGTGGAAGTTGCCATATACTCTGAGCTATCTTGCTGCCCCTGTTAAAAATCTTATGCATTTCTTAAGTCAGTTTCTGGTAAGAAACTATAGGTGCATTTTTACCTAGAAAGCCCAAATTTATTCTTCAAAGGAAAAATGCATTTATAGCACCTCCCAAGTCACCTTTTGAGATGTAGATTAATGTGACCTGACAGAATGTAATTACTACCAGACGGCATCTTCATTAGTAAAATGAGCAAACCAGTACTGGAGCTCTCCGTTCTATTAACACAAATCAGAATATATCAGGTCTGTCCCTGAGTTGTTGCCGGGGTAAAATTTGACCTCGGTTAAATGCCCTAAAACAAAAACAAACCATCCGATTTAACAGGCAGTTCCACAGGGCTTTGTGTCACTGTGTCACTGTGCTCCCTGCTTCACTGTGTGTCACAGTTTGTCACTATGCTCCCTGCTTCACTGTGTGTCACTATGTGTCACTGTGTGTTACTATGCTCCCTACAGCTTCAAGTGCTTTTTTTTTTTTCTTTTTGGTTTTTCGAGACAGGATTTCTCTGTAGCTGTGGAGCCCGTCCTGGAACTAGCTCTTGTAGACCAGGCTGGTCTCGAACTCATAGAGATCCACCTGCCTCTGCCTCCTGAGTGCTGGGATTAAAGGCGTGCGCCACCACCGCCCTGTTCAAGGGCTTTTTGTTGTTGGTTTATAGACAGGATCCTACTATTAGCCCAGGCTGGCCTTGAACCATTTAATCCTCCTGCCTCAGCCTTCTGCATGCTGGAACCACAGGCATGCCCCACTGTACCCTGAAACTTTTTAATGCATATTGAATGTAAATACATGATGTATGAAGTAAGAATGAAGAAGTTGAGTGCAATGAGGGACTTCCGAGGTTTTAAAAACATTTTTTTGCATCCTGATAGGAAGCATTCTTTTTGCTGAAGACAGACACTGTTCCCAAAGCCCCACCAGGAAGTGGAGCCTGAGATGGAACTGGGCCCCTGGAAGCCTGTGTCCCTCTGTAGCTCTGCCCTCTGGCTCTTGTAGGCAACTTCCCTTTTGCTTTAGGACTTCCACGTCCTTCTACATAAAAAGCAGGAACGTCAATGGTAGATTTCTTCACCAGCTGTGGTGCAGCGGCTGCACAAGGATTGAGAGGCATTTGAACAATGTGGGAAACATTCATAAAGTAGCCTTGGCTAGTGGTCCTGGATCCTTGGCACACTGCAGGCCCAAGTACTGAAGTGGCCATAGGGGACATTCCTCAGCCACTTTCCTATAAAGTGCTGTGACATTGTAGGTATCAGAAATTGGCTCTGTTCTTAGAAGACAAGGCTTTTAAAGCATTGATAACGAATATCCCCGAGAAAGTACAGTTATCAGTTCTTACATACTGACCAAATTATCAGTGGGTTGGGAATTAATTATACCTAGCACTACTATAAAATGCCAACAGCACAATCAGTCAATAAATATATTGAGCCCTTTCTAAAACTCACTAATAGAATTTTTAATAAATTAGAAATAAGACCTATTTAAATTATTCAGTTTTGAATAAACCGCCATCAACGTCACTAAATTTTCTAGTAAAAATTTATTCATCTAGTCATTCAATATTTATTAAACCATGTGTTCGGCAGGGGAATAAAAAGAGTGCTTCTCAGATGTTTGCCCTTAGGACCTAGAGTGGGCACGTGTCTACCTCTGTGTCCAGTTGCTAGCTGTGTGTACAGGCGATACTGGCTGGTTGGTGCTTGAAAGTCTGTGAGGTCCTTTGGAGTGTTAGATGAGTCCCAGTATGTACAGAGTGCTGCCTGGGGATCAGATCCACCTAGATAGTGCTCTGAACATAGACAGGACCATGCCACACTCTCCTTGCTCCTGCTTAGAACACGAGTGTGTTCTTGTAAATCTTGCAAAGAAGATATACTACGCACCTGGGTGTCTTTGCAGGAAGTAGTAGTATTCCTCGGTGCCTTTGTTCCCTCCCCTCTTTGTCCTTGGGGCCACGGTCTCCCTTCACCACTGTGCTAGGTACCCAGGCCTGTAAATGCCTCCTCTACAAATGCAGACCAGTCCATTTCTTTCCTTCTGTGGTGCACAGTAGACTTTTCCCCCATCGCTCCCTCTGCCTTATTATAAAATGTCACAAGAGAAATGGGGAATTAATTTCAGTTGATTTATTTAATAATATTTATCCGTTTAATGTTTTTCTAAGTCTCTTGAGTATGGCATGAAAAGATGGCACAGTCTGTGTCCCCTTGGGGCATACGTTTTAGTGAGAGACAGACTTTAATTAAGCCATTACACAAATAGCTCCACAATTAGGATGGTGAGACATGACATTTAAGAAGGTAAGGTGCTCTGAGCTATGAGGGAGGAAACCTCAGCAGACAGGCAAGAGAAGCTTCCCCCCTCCCCCCACCACCAGACTTTACAGGGAAGATAAAGGAGATTCTAGGGAAAGGACCTGCGGGTATAAAGACGAGGTAAATAGCCATTGAAGCCCCTGCAAGTTGGTGCAGCAGCAGCAGCCCGAAATCCCAGCTGTGCAGGAGGGTGTGAAACAGGAGGCTGTGGAGCTCAAGGCCACAGAAAGACCCCAGCCTCATCTCTATCAAGCAAAACAGACATAAAAACCTTAGCAGAAGAAGTAGAGAGGCGGGGTCTGCTGTAGGCTGGAGTTGCTGATTTTCTATATCATACAGTAGCCTTTGCAAACCGGCAAGATTAGACTATTAGTGTCTATCCTTTGTCAACTAATTTTAAGACTTCAGCAGAGTAGTTACGGTAAGTGATTTCACTGGACTATAAAGTCAAGCCAGTGGAACAAGTATCCACTGAACTGCTTTTCCTGGAGTTATGGGTTCAAAGCAAGATAGGTTTCCCCTTCAGTGTCCTAGTCCAGCTAAAGCGATAGCCTACACACAAACACATGACATTGTGTTATGTGCGTGGCATCAAATTATGGTAATTTATTTAATGCAGAATTAGGAGAATGGTATGGAGGCATAGCTCTCAACTTTCATGGTCTTAATTTTATACTTAATAATATAACATATTAAGAATAGAACACTATGGGCTTACATAATGTTCAGTATACTTGAACTTAAAATGGAGAAATTTAACACATTTATTAATCGATTTAAACATATCTAATAATAAACCAAAGAATAATAATATAAATTAATATTGGAGCATGTTAATGCACATTAAATGTATATTTTAATGTAAAACCTCTTTTTTCCCCTAAGTAATTTAACTTAGAATTACTTAGAAGTAAGAAGTAGTGTTGTTTTGTGTATTTTGCAAGTACACATAAGAGTAGGTAGCTGGATTTTTACATTTGCTTGTTTAATTAAAAGTAACAATATGGACTAGAGAATTATCTCAGCAGTTAAGAGCACTGGCTGCTCTTCCAGAGGACCCAAGTTCGAGTCTCAGCATTCACAACTCTCTGTAACTCCAATTTCTGGGGATCCAATGCCCTCTTCTGGCTCCATGGGTACCAGATAGGCAACATGGTACACAGATGCATGGAGACAAAACACTCATACATATAACATACTTTTAAGTGGCAATACATTGTCTTGATTGCTGTGTATAGATTATTCAGGCTTATACAGACTGTCAGTGGAATGAGGGAGGACTGTTACAGAGCCTCTTCGAGTAATTGTATGTTCTTGGATTTCACATCAAAACTCAGCAACTGGCGATTTCTGAAAAGTTGGTTGTACCATAGACTGTAATACCATATTGGTAAGAGTTTCATACATTTTGAATGAACCCTTCATAGGTATGATTTCTGTACCATGCACAGGGCAGTTTGAAAACAGTTCCCATAGTTATTACAGATTAGTATAGCTCTTACAAGTGTTTACTCATTTCCTTATACAAAATGAGAGAAAAAAAACCCCATCACATTTCTTAACATTACCTTCAGTCTCAACCAAAAGCCACTATTAGGAAGTTCTCAGATGGCCATGGTGAATGCAGTTATGCTAAGTTCTAATACTTGCTTGAAGTTTTAGGACATTGTCATAAATAACAACTATGTTTTCTTGAAAGTATCCACCAACTCTACCTATGTCTTATAACCAAATGTTGGTCACTTGTCTGTGTAATAGAAAGAATGCTTCCGATTTCAGTGCACACCCCAGAGCACTTGTCCTGTGATGTCAGGGGGCTTTAATGTACTGTAGATAGCTGTGTTTTATGAGAACATCTTTCTGCACACAGTGTGTCCAACAGGTGCGGGTTGAGGGTGTCAGTTAGTAAAGCTGAGGATTGTGGTTCTGCATCCGGGGCTTTCTCTGCACAGCAAGTGTGGCTAGGGAGTGACTGTAGACACAGTGGAGACACTCTGTGTGCAGTAAGGCAGTGATTCTTACCCTTCACCTCTTTTTGAAAACACTTAGCTTATAGATCTAGGTTTGCCTGTGTGTTTGTCTGTATATCATGTGTGTGCTGTGTGGTGCCAGTGGAGACCAGAAGAGGGCATGGAATCCTCTAGAACTGGAGGTACAGAGGCTGTAAGCCCCCATGTGGGTGCTGGGAATCAAACCCAGGTCTTCTAGACCCATGCTCCTAAACACTGAGATATCTCTCTAGTCTGCTTCCACCCCTCTTAAGCCCTGACTTGCAGATGTTAACACAAGAACAACAAATTTTATATAATAGAAATATTTTGACCTTTCAGATCCCCTGCCCCAAAGGATCAGGAGTCACTAGAGGTGTGTGGTACATGCGTTCCTAGCTTGGAAAATAAAGGAGAAGGAGAATTTGGATAGGTGGTTTAGAGGAAGAAAAGAAGGTGTTACATGAGAAAGGAGGAGAGGTGGATGACAGACAAAACTCTGGGTAGAAAAGATGGTTGGACTGGCTAGTTAGAATACAGAGAACTGCATGTCTAATCTGTAGGCTATAGTCAGATCAAGAGGTGTCCTGAGGACCCGGTCGGGAAGTCTAGACTTGCTGTGTCCTAGGTACCTGATCGGGAAGTCTAGACTTGCTGAGGAGTCCCCGGGAGCAGCCGAAGGGTTTTGTCCCCCAGTGGAATGTGGGCATGCTTGTTTCGGAGCTTTCCTGTGGTGGCAGTGCATGCGGTGAATCAGAGAGCAGAGAGTATGCAGTGTGGACTCGGATCCAGCTGCTGAGTGCCGCCCTGTGGGACCAGAGGGTTGTGGAGACTGTTTCGGAAGGAGAAGCGAGGTGAGAGCCAGAGCCGAAAATGTCAGAGGTTATCTGCACGGCATTATAGCTCCACTCCCTGCTAAGGGCATTGCTAGAGAAACAGACAAAATCTGGGTGTTTCTGTAAAAGGTCTCCTCCAAGACTTTGCCCTCCTAAAAGCCTGAGACTACTCCCTTTTCTTCTGATAACAGGATTGTATCATTGAACACATTTCCCTTTCATGCGCCTGCCAGAAGGCAGGTCACAACAGCTGAAGTTGTCCCAGTGGCTAAGTACATTTCTTCCACCTCTCTTTTCTGATCCCAGCCTTCTATCTTTATTGGCTGTTCATTATTCTTTCTACATTCATTCTCCATGACCACACTGGAGTAGGCTCAGCAGCGAAGAGTTCACACTTCTTTTGCAGAGTGCCAGAGTTAGGTTTCCAGCAGCCATGTCAGCTGGCTCATGGCTCCTCTAACTACAGCTTCAAGGAGCTGATGTCTGCTACTGGCTTCCTAGACACCGAACTCACATGCGTGAACCTACACTCAAACACACATACAACCACATCATCAAAAGCAAATCTTCCTTAGAAATAAGCATTTTTTTGATAGAATGTGTGGAAGGGCAGGGTACAATTTAATGGTAACATTTATAATCTTTAGCCTCCCTTATTCATTTGTGGAATGGGGCTTTCACTTCAGTCCCATTTTCCTCAAAAATGAAGAGAGCTCAAAAGCCTCTGATGCCTCAGATTAAAGCACTAAGGCTCAGTGTCACAGAAATTCAACAAACTCAAATCAATAAAAGTAAGATAAAAAAACAAAAGAAAAAAGAAAACCAACAAACTCAGCCTGGTTTCCACCGCAGAGTCAACTGGAAGCTGAGAACAGCGGGGTGTTGCTGTACCTACTAAAGGCAGCTCACGGCTAGGAGTGACCAGAGGGAGAGAGCAAGATGCCGTGGAAGCACCCGGTGACGTCAGGGTCCGTAACTACTCCTGACGCAGGAATCCGAAAGGACATGTTTGAGTAGAGAAAGAACATCCATGGGTCACAGTCCCTGGCCTTTGTCTGTACCCCAGGCTTTGGGCTGGGTGTCTCACTCCAGAGTTCTGATCAGCACAAAACTCCATCTTTCTTCCCATGATGCCCCCCTAATCATGAGTAAACCTGGAAGGATAGCATGCATCCACCGAGGCACACAACTCACAGTCTGCAGCAGACTTGGGATTTGACCGTAGATCTCATGGATGCCGAAGTCCTTATCCTTTCCCCCTTTTTTTTATTTCTGCTCTCTTTCATATTTACTTCCTAAATAACAGTAGCTGAAGCTATGTATAATATATTGTTTTAAGATACCAAAAATACTATATATGTGAGGAAAATGTAAGCTCAAAAGTTTAAGTAGCCACTTTTCCCCCCATTATACATGTCTATGTGCGTGTATCTATGTGAACATGTGCATGTGAAATCAGGTGCTCACAGAAGCCGGAAAGCCTTGGATCCCCTGGAACTTCAGTTACAGGTGGTTGGGAGCTGCCTGGCATGGAAGCTGGGAACTGAACTGTCCTCTGCAAGAACTCTATTAAAAACCCATTTCTTGCTGGGCAGTGGTGTCACACACCTTTAATTCCATCAGTTGGGAGGCAAAAACAGTTAGATCTCTGTAGGTTTGAGGCTAGCCTAGTGTACAGAGCAAGTTCCAGGACATCTAGGACTACATGGAGAAACCCTGTCTAAAAAACCTGAAAAAAGAAAAAAAAATCTCATTTCTTTAAAGCACTTAATTTCTGGAACATTCCCAATAATTAAATGAGATTTTAAAGTTTTTTTTAATGTATTTATTATTATATATACAGTGTTCTGCCTGCATGTCTGCCAGAAGAGGACACCAGATCTCATTATAGATGGTTGTTAACCACCATGTAGTTGCTGGGAATTGAACTCAGGACCTCTGGAAGAGCAACCAGTGCTCTTAACCTCTGAGCCATCTTTCCAGCCCACAAAGTTTTATTTATATTCCCCCTTGTGATTCATTTAAAATGTTTTCCTGCCATTTCTATCGAGGAGTTGTTGCAGCCCTTCTTGTAGGACTACCTTTGCATTGAAGGGGGAAAGTAGTAACTCACCCAACTAGCACAGCCCTTTGCTTTCCTGGGCTCTGGGTTTGCCTTCCTGTTGGTTTGAATGAAATTAAAAGTATCAATTCCAAATTAGAGGTAAGAGAACATTATGGCTTGGGAGCTACACAGGGCATAAGATATTGATGGAGGATAGTGCTCATGCTAGTGATGGAGGATAGTGTTCATGATATTGATGGAGGATAGTGTTCATGATATTGATGGAGGATAGTGCTCATGATATTGATGGAGGATAGTGCTCATGATATTGATGGAGGATAGTGCTCATGATATTGATGGAGGATAGTGCTCATGATATTGATGGAGGATAGTGCTCATGATATTGATGGAGGATAGTGCTCATGATATTGATGGAGGATAGTGCTCATGATATTGATGGAGGATAGTG